>SEYY01012036.1:15000-18351 GCA_009176605.1 Armadillidium nasatum | reverse complement strand
TTCGAAACGACGTCCACCGGTGGTCAAAAATATATTTGATTTGTCTGTACCGGAGCAGGGTTTCCCTATACAAAATCCAAATAATCTGTGTAACTTATCTTCTTGGTCAGAAATAACATATAACTCAATTTCCCTAGCTAAGAACCACACTCCTCGAATAGGGCTCTGCCCGTGAGTGATGGTAATAACTTTAAAAAAGAAATATGAAATATAAATCGCATGAGTTTCTAAAGATTCAAGACGACAGTAATTCCTGACGACAGTAATTCCTGCGATCCATCCTGTGGCAAATAGCACGAGAACAAGGGTTGTAAGGTTTAGTGGAAGGGAAATATTATGAACATCTCCGTGCTATTGAGAATCACCTAAGGTTATAAGCTCAGCCTACGAGGACTCCTCCTACGGAAGCGATAATCATTCCATGGGAAATCAAAGAAATACGACCACAAGGATGACCAGTTTGCTCACCGAAATGTCACGTTTCCTTGCAATAGACGTTGGTCTTTCATGAGAAAAATTTGAAGAGAGAGAAGAGGATACAGAGATAACATGGTGATCGGAAGAACCCAGAGGAGGATAGAGTTTGACAGTATAAAGAGAAGGATTAGAAGTTTTAAAAAGGTCTAGAATGTTGGGTTCCCCTCCAAGACGATCAAGGATACGAGTAGGAAGCTGCACCAACTGCTTGAATTGATTTTGGAATGAGAATTGAAATTACGTTCATCGGCTATATCATGAATACTAGAAGAAAGTCAGTGGCGGTAGTGAACATTGAAATTATTTAATATGATGATTTCTGAGAAAGGAGAAGAGAGAATGTGCTCTATTTGAGATTTAGATAGTCAAAGAATTTAGGATAGTAAGTAGAATTAAAAGATAAATAAACAAAACAAATGAATTTAGTCGTAGAATGGCATGAGAGATTAAGCTACAAGGTGGAAATTTCAGAAGACTCCAAATTAGAGACACAAGAGGAAACAAAATTGTTGAGCACATAACCTCCTCCTTTGGCTGAAAATTGAGTATAGAGAAAGTAAGAGGAGACAAAAAATGGTTCGCTATCAAAGTAAGAGGAAACAAAAAATGGTTCGCTATCAAAAAACTCAAGAACCTGAATTTCAGTCAAGAATAAGAGGTGAGGTCTACAAGAGAGGTTGTGTTCAACAAAGTGGAATTGGATTGAAGACAGCAAATGTTGTAGAAATTAATGAAGAAAACAGATTGCGAACTCGGGCAAGTTGGCTGCAAAGTCTTGGTGCCACCAATCCTATATCACCAGTCAATAGTTTTGTTTAGCATTGTGACTTCAAAATATCTAGGTATTTTGGATAGCAGGAAACCTAAATTTATGGCCATTGAATATTTTCAATCTTGTTTCAACCTTCATGAGTTCTGTTAAAAAAAAAATTTGGTTATCGGTAAATTCTAAAGTAAAGGTACTCTGTATCGGATGGTATTGGATAAAATTTTGGTATAGTTCATTCCTTTATATATATAATATATATATATATATATATATTATATATATATATATATATATATATATATATATATATATATATATATATATATATATATATATATTATATATATATATATATATATATATATATTATGAAAAACACAACTGTGTTAAAAATATTCCTATAAAACATTTAAAATTCCTTAATCTACTAGCTACAGTATATAAAGATTTAAACTAATTTCAACTTGAAATGTAATATGACTTACATTTTTTTCAAAGGCCTTTTCAAGGGTAAAATTAACAATGCAATTGCAAATAATTGGAACAGAGCTGTTCCTGTTGTTCTCAAGCACATCCTGACAAGGAATACCTCGAAAATGTCCATCGACCGACTGACAAGTGGTATAATCAATAGACTTCTCTTGAACCTGCGAAACAAACCATACAAATGAAAATATATATTCAATAATGGAATATAGTGATGAAAATATAGTATAACTTCTGTTACATCGGTATATACTCACATTATTAGAAAAATAGAGCAATGCAACGCCCAAAGGAATGAAGAGAAGACCAATCAAGAAAAATGCTGGTAAAACTGTATCAGCTGTTAAAATAGGTTGCCATGCAGGCAATTTCTGCTGCTTAAACTTCTGCTTGAATTTGGAATCTGTAATGTAAAAAATTTATTAAAATATTATCACCGCCATAATAATCTTGTACTACATTGATAAAAGCATTGAAATGTTTAAATTTTCATAGTATAAAACCTTTTATATATATATATATATATATATATATATATATATATATATATATATATATATATATATATATATATATATATATATATATATATATATATATATTATATATATATAATATATATATATATATATAAAACAGTGTACTCAAATTTGACTTGCAATGGCACTAGTGACAATTATCAGATTAAAATTTCCCTGTACCCAGAGGAAGAAAAAAAAACGTCAAAATTTGTGGACTTTTTCTATTAATTCATATAATAATGTCAATACAAATGACTTGATAGTAAATTTATTAATATCATACAGAGCCATGTTTAACATAATTGCTTCCTATTGAAAATGTTTCTCAACAAACTCTTTAATTTTTGGAACCTACTTTTGCTTTCATTTGAGAATGCATGTTATAAGTGAAATCAAACAATATAACTCTTCCAGTTTTGAAATTCTACAAATGTGAGTATCAACGATGGTCAACTTATTTTTATTTTAAATCCAGAGACTCCTATTAGTGAGAAGTACTGAATTCAGTGCAAGTACCTTGTTGTTAGTGAACTTTTCTATACAGAAACTATGGCAATGTCTACAAAATGCAATATATTTTACATTTACTAGTAATTTGTAATTAGACTACTAAATAGGGAATATGTAGATAAAACCTACATGGTTAATTTGAAGCATTAGATATTTGAAAATCCAGAATACTCATTCTTATACATTATGAGAGGCAAAATTTATTAAAATTATGAACAATTAAACTATTGAAGTACAATGAAATTAAAAATTTTATGTATGAAGGAGTAAAACACCAATGAATTTCATAAATATTAAAATTTGAATATTGTATATGCTTTTTCCAATATTGTGAAAGATCCAAGTGAAACTCCAATTTGTTTCCTACTGCTTGGGTCAGTAGCAAATTCAAAGTAAATTATTTTCACTTCTTTGAAAGCCCAACTTCAAAAGCATCGATAAAGTTACAGGGTAGGAATTAAAATTAAAAAAAATTTCAATATTGCGTATATAATTAACTGATAGTCTAATATATATATATATATATATATATATATATATATATATATATATATATATATATATATATATATATATATATATATATAT
>SEYY01012036.1:0-10000 GCA_009176605.1 Armadillidium nasatum | reverse complement strand
AAAAAGTATCTCAAATTATAAAGTTCTTCTACTGTATTCAGCTATTGATAATCCACAATATATTTTTTATTTTATTAACTAATGGCAGTAAATACTCAAGCTAAAAAAAAAGTAGTGGCTAATTGGTGAGCCTTTAAGAACAAATAGTTGAAGCTAAGCTTCAACTCAGGAAGAAAATGCTCAGACGATCTTCTATTCCCATTACAATGAAAAGAAATTGATCCACCATTCAGCAACAGAAGTAATAAAAGAAATATTTCAATTCTGGAACAGAGCAAGGATTCTAGATTCAGCAGATTACAACTGTATTAAACGTGTCGAGGTATATCAAGAGTGGAGAGCGTTACACGAAAATTGCTTAATGAAAAGTCCTTCGTGGATATTCTGAAATACCTATTCGACGTTGCTCACACTAATGCTTTTCAACTTATTAAGAACGAAGAAGACAAAGCTTTCTTGATGGCTCAACAGCAGAAAAGAAGACCAGGATGTATGGTAGGAATTGATAAGATGTTAGCAGATCTAGGACATCGCACTCAGCAAAGAAACTTAGGGAGTTTCTATCGGCGTAAGATATCAGATTCAAATATTTTGTACTTTTCAACAACAGTTAAGTTAGAATCAAGTAGTAGTAGTAAAAGTGAATCTGAAGACTCCACCTTTGAATCTGTTAGAAATGCTTCCACCTCTAATCTAAGAAAAAAAAAAATAGATCATGACACCAGAGATTGCTGACAGTCTTGATCGAACACAGACATCAAATCAAGCTGCTGCTCATATTTTGCACCCTTTTGCTGCTAGTCTTGGACATGATGTCGGCAATCTTTCAATGAGCAGGGAGACCACCAGAGGTAGCCATATGATATATATCGGGAGGAAAAAGCAAAAAAAAACTAATGACTAGTTTCTCTAGTACGATCCCATTAACAGTACATTGGGAGGGAAAACTTCATTCAGATCTTACTTCCCTAGAGTAGTAACAGGAGAAGGCATTACAAAACTTCTTGGTGTCCCAAAAATTACAGCAGGAACTGATGAATCCATTGGGGAGGCCATCGAATACTGGACATAGGAATGGAGCATGTACTCTGACTGAGCAGAAACTGAAAAAAATCATTTCTATATTTACCTTGTCAACATCACATCATGGAAATAAATCTGGTCATCTGATATATCTATTTTCAAAAGATTTAAAGAGAAATAAGACATTTTGACTTGATACGGGATTACGAACCCTTTACAAATGAAATTGAAAAAGCAGATAAAATAGAAACCTTAAGTTTTTGATTTAAGCAGCTAAAAAATACCCAACCCCGTGATGACTACAGAGAGCTTCTTGAATTAACAATCATTATTCTTGGTCAAACGCCAACATGTGGAGTGCATTTTATGCGTCATGGAGCCCTGCATCGAGCACGGTAGATGGCCAAGGTTATTTACTGCTTAAAAATATACCTTTTCCGACATCAGTTTAAACTTATAACTAAAGAATCTTCTAGAATAAGTTGCATGTGTCGCTTTGCTGCAACAATCTACATTCGACTTTGGAAAGAAACTCCCTTGGCAACCTCTGCTCCTGCAAATGACCTTGGACTAGTCACAAACCTGATGAATTACAAAGGCAAAGAGATTCCGGAAACTGTTCTTGCTTAGTTTTCACGGCACTTGTTGGTACCTTGGCGAAGAACTTTTGAGCTTAGTATCTTTTGATACTATAATAAACTATAAATATATAATTCTCAATTTAAAAAAAAATTTATATAACTTTTACATTATTTCGAACAATTCTAGAGGGTAAAAGACCATAATTTTTATAACTTTGAAATTATCCCCTTATAAGGCTGTGCCACCCTATATATTAAATATTATATATATATAATATATATATATATATATATAATATATATATATATATATATATATAATATATATATATATATATATATATATATATATATATATATGAACGACCGGGGCCCGGCCCCGGCCAAAAAAGGGAAAACGGGTTGCCGGCCGGGGTTAAAATGGCAAATTTACTTAATATTTTTTTTTTAAATTTTCAGCCGATTCTGCTGAAACTTTCAGTTATATAGATTTTTTACCGGTAAGAAAAGTCCATTTCTAGCGTTTTTCCGAGTCTATTACGGTTAAAAGTTTTTTTTTTTTTTTTTTTGTTGTTGTTGAAATTTTACCCTTGTTTAATTGAATGGCGGAGCCAAACCACTTTTTAGAATGAGCTGAAAATTGGACTATTTATTCAAAATTAAATGGGATACAAAAGTCTCTAATAGACTTTTGTTCCCAGAGTTATAGGAAAAATGTTATAAGCCAAAAACTGACCAACTATAGAAAAAAATATTTTTTTGAACTAAAAAAATCCACCTTTTCAGACAAAATTTAAAAAAAAAAATACAACTATGACATTTCCTATTTTTGGTGTGTATAGAGGAGGGTGGGGCTACAAATTCCTCTATGTACTTTATTCGATGACATTCGTTGGTTTTGAGATATAGCCTTCAAAAAGGTCCATTTTTGTCCAAATTTCAAAAATTCCCAAAGTTTGAGAGGCTATATCTCGCTTCAAACAAAGAGCATTTAAATATGCACTAAATAAATATTGTTGCCCTGCCCTCTTCTAAACAATATTCACAAATAAAAAAAAATAGTAGGTAGCGTTTTTTATAAATAATTTTTTCCTCCAGAAGGGTACGATTTTTGCAAAAAAAAATTCAAGTGCTTATATAACTTTTTTCTAGATGTGATATCAAAAACCTATTCCCACCAATGCAAGAAATTGGGGCAAAGGTATTCAGCTAAATTTTCAGCTCATGTGGACCAGTGGTTTCATCCAGTTATTTTTTTTTCAACTTTGGGTCCAAATAAGTTTCAAACCGTTATAGACTCAAAAAAATGCTTGAAATCAACTCAGAACTTTATTGAAAAAATTCACATACTTTGAAAATTTCAGCTCAATCAGTCAAATAATAAAAAAAAATTTCAAACAAAATATAAGAAAATTAAGATTTTTTTTCTTTTCTGTTTCTTTTGACCGCTCCTTTTCTGCTAATGAATGTTCATCTTTGTGTTTTGATTTTAGATACTCCAAAAAGATTTGGTTGAAATTTTTTTACTTGTAGCACCCGGAGGTTCTCTTCTAATTTTCTGACTGCAGATGTTAACATTTAGCTATTTCGAGTCTATCCTGAAACATTGTAAAGTATTCAAATACTGCATAAGCTGATCTTTTAGCCATATTGACTGAAAGTATAAACAAAATAATAATTTTTAAATAATGCAGCTAAATGATACAAGTTTGATACATGGCAATAAAATAACAATGATATGTATAAATACAGGTTAAATTGATAATTTTATATCTTACATTTTTTCAAACTTTACCTTAGGGTCTTACTTACCTAGTAAACCTGTTGAATCACTATTATGAATTAGAATAGAAATTTTTTTTTAATTTTTGTACTTTTTTTTGAACTTTAACTATACAAAACTGTAATTTTTTTTTTTTTTTTTTGGGAGAAAATGCATATAATCATTAATTTAAGTGAATGTTGACTATTCTACTCCTTCCTTACAATTAAATAAACCTTATATCTAATTTTCTTAACCTTAAATTTCAGTGCTTTTGACCTCTTTACAAATTTTAGGAAACCCCGGCCAGAACCCCGGCCCCAGCCAAATTCCAACCCCAGTCGGTCCATATATATATATATATATATATATATATATATATATATATATATATATATATATATATATATATATATATATATATATATATATATATATATATATATATATATATATATATATATATATGATATTGATCCTTCTGGGCTTTATTTTAATTATGAATAGGATATATAGGATAGCTAAGAATGAATGCAGCATAATCAGTTGTTAAATTATATTGGATTAAAAACAGCATTACATTAAAAAAAATTACTAATTATAAGAACTCAAATATTAATCTACATTTCAGTTCCAATGTGATTTCCTTTTTGAACCACCATGGCCTAGTAGATTTTGACGTCATGACTGTAGATCATGAGCAGTTCCAATGTGATTTTCTTTTCGAACCGCCATGGCCTAGAGGTTAGCGCCCAAGAATAACATCCTAAAAGTCGCTGGTTCGAATTCAATGGCAGACATTAATTTTCTATATGAAAATAGTCTGTGAGAGTTATAGCGGACTTTAAATTTTATTATATAACAGACTGCAAGTGAGGGATTCGACCTTTGACATCATTGCCCTTTGCCTGAGTTGCGGTCGGGAGAGTCGTTTGTATCTTAAAGGTTGCTGGTCCGTTGGGTGAATAATGAAATTTTTTACAATGACGAATTTGACGATGGATGAGAAGTATATTTGACAGTGAAATTGAAAAAGTATATTTTATAAATTCATTAATTTAATTAATTTAACAATTTTATAATAAGGAAGAATCAAATTCTTTTCTTTATTCTTTATTCAAATGCGAATATACATGTAATTTTAATATATAGTACAGTGTCTCACTCCCACATCCCAATAAATGTTGGATGTGATCGCCACTAGCATCAAGGCATGCCTGCACACACTTTTCCTTGTTACGGAAGGTTGCTGCCAACATATTTGGAATCATAGAGTCAATTGCCTGACGAATGCTGTCTTTCAGTTGCATGAGAATACGTGGCTTGCTGCGATACACTTTTCACTTTCAGCATGCCCCATAGGAAGAAATCCTGCGAGGTAAAGTCAGGCGACCTTAGTGGCCAAAGTCCCTTGGAAATTACCCTATTTTCAAAGGAGGATTCAATTTCGTACATGCTGACGCTGGACGTCTGACAAGTGACGCCATCCTGCTGAAAATAGCCAATACGAAGATTCTCGTCATCCAAATGATTTACGAACTCATTGAAGATGCTCATATGACCAGTAATTTGATATATTTAAGTATGTTTGGGGTCGAGAGCGAGTGGGACACTCTGTACTATAGTATCTCAAGACATTGATTTTAAAAATCTTAATATGTGAGAACATGAACAGACATGCAAATTCTAGTGCTTTAAATTTAGCTCTTAAATTTTGATCCGAAAACAATCTTTTCGCTAGTTCCTGGGTTAATTCGATTTCGTTTTAGAGAATATTTGGCCTCCACTACTAAACCGCCTTTCTTTCTCAACAGAAAAGGGTGGAGCAGAGAGATATTTATAAGCCAATATATGTAAATTAATAGGCAAAATAATCGACGATGACAATCGTCCCATCCTAATATATATATATATATATATATATATATATATATATATATATATATATATATATATATATATATATATATATATATATATATATATATATATATATATATATATAGATAAAAAACCGTATAAATCTTCCAAAACACGAACAAACAATTTCAGAAAAAGTCGTTTTATTGTCATTGTCTGGGCTTACGACGACACCCTTTATTGTTATTTGTCTGCTTCATTTTCTTGCTCTTGCTACTTTTCTACTTTGCCATAAAACTAATAGAAAAGTTGCCATTTGATGAAAAAAAACACGCACATACCTACACACACACATAATATATATATATATATATATATATATATATATATATATATATATATATATATATATATATATATATATATATATATATATATATATATATATATATATATTATATTATATAATATAATAAATATTAAATAAAAAATTTAAAAAAAAAATTAAAAACACAACAACACACAAATATATATTATATATATTATATATATATATATATATTATATATATATATATATATATATATATATATATATATATATATATATATATATATATATATATATATATATATATATATATATATGTATATTATGTGCTGATATACTCGGTATTCGTATTCGAAGTATTCGAGTAGCGAACATTTTTTTTGGTATTCGTATTCGATAAAAAAAGGTCCGAATACACCGAATACTTTGATGAATTTTAATTTTCGAATTTTTTTTTTTATTTTAAATACTAAAAAAAAAAAAAAAAATTTATTATTAATTTATTTTTTTTTTTTTTAATGAAAAAATAATAAAAATTTACAGAAAAGAATTTTTTTTTCAGTCTAGGAAACGATTTAATTTTAAAATTTTTTTTTAAAGTGTTTTATTTCACTCCTTTAATAGAGTGAAATATCTGAACAAAAAAAAAAAAAAAAAAAATTAAAAAAAAAAAAAAAAAAAAATACACGAAAATAGTTTTTTAATATCAATAATTTTTAATACATCTGTTATGTCATTTAATTTAAACATTCTCGGAAAAATAGGTTCAGTTCAAATTGTAGAAAAAAAATAAGAGAAGATATAACATTATTATTATTATTATTATTATTATTATTATTATTATTATTATTAATTATTTAAATATATATATAATATATATATATATATATATATATATATATATATATATATATATATATATATATATATATATATATATATATATATATATATATATATATATATATAAAGGATGGAATCAAGTATCGGTATATAAAAGTTTTGTAAGTATCGGTAAAAAACGACCGATACCAAAATCTTACATAAATGAAATTTTATTGTTTCTTTAGAAAGAGCGCCGCTCCTTGATTGAAGTTTATGTCACAATTTAAAATTTTATTAAATTATGATTATTTTTATTTTTATTATTATTATTATTATTATTATTTGAGTAGGAATAAAAGTTACGTTTCTGCAAGATCGAGTGGGTATATAAAGAGGGTATATATTAATTGTAACAGCAAACCCTGGGATCTTTTTAAACACGTAGGTTTAATAAACCTAGGTCTATAAATACACGGTTAAGGAGATAACAAAGATACCAACCATTGTAGGTATACATGACATGTTTGTAACAGGTGGATGGGTCGAGCTTACGGTAAGCGTAAGCCTGTGTAGACTCAATGACCACTCATTAACAGCTGTGGATATGTCTGGCAGAACTGTAGAACGCTTGGCAAAAGCAGATACGGAAGTATCTTCCCCAACATTAATGGAACAGCGAGTATAAGGAGTAAGTATATTATAGAATATCGGTATTGTATCAGTTACAATGGTACGTTATCCAAATATAAATACAGTCAACAGTCTGAAATGTTATTTAGGTATGGGCGAACGAACGGGAACGATTGTGAGGCAGCAAGGTTGTTTCGGGCCACGTATCCTAAAAGACGACAACCTTCACCGTTATCCTTCTGAGTGACTGATAGCGGACACTTGATACCTCCACACATTTGTGTAGGCTATATCTCCTCAAACGTTAATGCAATTAATATGAATTTAAAGGGGGCAGAGAAAGTTTTTTGGAGGTAGTGCCATTTAAGATAGTACGGCTCCAGTTCACCTAGCTCATATTGTCCAATCATGGTCTGATGAACATGCAGATGAGGTTTCATATCTTGTCTCCACAATCGCTAGACCCTTATAAAAGAGCACCTGTGATTAATATTGGAGAATAGGATTTGAGATTGCTATTCATCACAAGCATCCCTGCTGAAATTTGGTCTGTTTTTCATGAAGTATGGTATAGCATCCCATTATGCACCACCCAGGACTTATATATAAGAATTAAGGTGATTATGGATATAAAAGATAATCCCACACAATGTTAAGAAAAAATTCATGCATTTATCATGTGTGACAAACGAGGGGCACTAATTCACAGTTTTTCGAATGCTGCAGCTCACATAAAAGAAAAATGAGAACTTATAGGAAAGCAACAAATGTTATTCTCAGACGAGCCATAAAATGCATAGAGGTCCATAGTGTTGGTACCTTTGATATATTGTAAAATAACTATGTTTTTCAAATAAACTTATGTTAACCTGCTTGATAATACTTGAGCTTTGGGAATGCTATAATTTGACAAAAATTGAAAATCAGATTACAACTTTTGGAATTTTTAGTCATAAATTAATGTGTAGAATACACTCCAGGAGTTTGGTGCATTCTGACTCACTATATATATATATATATATATATATATATATATATATATATATATATATATATATATATATATATATATATATATATATATATATATATATATATATATATATATATATATATATATATATATATATATATATATATATATATATCCTATTTAAAATTAGTAGGTAATGTGAATTTAAAGTAATATCCGACACTATTACCTGGATATCCAACCCAATATCTAGTACCCGACTTTTTAAAATTGTCAGATATCCAGTATATCTGAACTGAGATGTTGATCTACCTATGGTTATTATATATGCAATAAATAAATAAATTTTAATATACAGCCTTGGTTCATTAAACATGATTTGCCCAGCACAGTGTGTTTAATGAGATCCCAGAGTTTGTCTGTATAATTAGCATCCACTCTGTGTGTCAGTGTGTATATTTCACACACACAATATATATATATATATATATATATATATATATATATATAATATATATATATATATATATATATATATATATATATATATATATATATATATATATATTAAACTGTGAAGCACATAAAATTGAAATATGTAAACTTTTTTAAAATTTATATCAAAATGTTCATCCGCAAAAACCTATAAAGGAAGGTTTGCATTTCTTTTGCAAACCATGTGATTCCCAAGCAAGAGGAAAATTTCCAATTTGACTATTTTTTACATTTGGTTAAGCTATCTACCTTTGCTACTGAAGCCGAGAGGCTGGTGATTCAGTTTTCCTAAACGTACCTCTGAGAATCTAGGGTTTCTACATTTCCTTACATCAAATCAAAATATCATGAGCAAATCTTGATGTACAGAGTGATTTGAGATGTGCAGTTACAATTAACACCAAATATTAAAGAAATTGTCAAAGACAAACAGTACCACCACTCTCCTTAATTTATGCATTAAAGATAAAAAATATAATTATAAAACTACATTAAAGTTGAATAGTTAATCCAATACCTATATATATCTATATATATATATATATATATATATATATATATATATATATATATATATATATATATATATATATATATATATATATATATATATATATATATATATATATATATATATATATATATATATATATACAATTGAAATTATAGACGTGAGTAGGGGTGTAACTTTATACAATAGTATAAAAGGGGGCTTGGACCTCAAAATATTGAGGACCCTTCTTCTGTTGTGAGTGAAAACGGTGTTTAGAAGTGGGGGCCAAATATACCCTCCAAGACAAAATCAAATTATCCAAGAGGGTCCAGAATCTGGAGGTTTAAGAGTTCCAAATTTAAAGTACCAGAATTTTGCATGTCTTTCCATGTTCTCACATATTAAAATTTTTAACCTCTACATTCTGAAGATACTATTATACTATTATATTAAAATTACATATATTTACCCATTTGAAGAAATAAAGAAAAGATAATTTAAATCTTCCTCATTATAAAATTTTAAATTTAACATAATGGAAATTTTTTAAATATAATCTTTCAATTTCATCATCAAAAAATGATTAATCTTCTTATCATATATATATATATATATATATATATATATATATATATATATATATATATATATATATATATATATATATATATATTATATATATATTATATATATTTTTTTTTTTTTTTACAAAAAGTTACAATCCCACGGGCATTGCCCTTTTCTAGGAGAGGAACTTTCCTAGGTAGAACGTAACCTAGGATCTGAAAGTGGGATCGAACCTGTAACCTCAAAGACATGATTCAATCACTTTACGTTTGGGGGGGCACAGTATATATATATATATATATATATATATATATATATATATATATATATATATATATATATATATATATATATATATATATATATATATATATATATATATATATATATATATATATATATATGAGAGAGAGTATTAAATAAGTATAAGAGGGAACAGGATCAAATAATTTGAAGGGAGA
>SEYY01012035.1:32500-35000 GCA_009176605.1 Armadillidium nasatum | reverse complement strand
ATTGTAATAGCGATAGTACAGAGGGAGTGACGCAACAATACGAGTATTGAGAACCGTAGAAAAATACTATCTATCAGGCCCATGCACCTTTTTAGTATTAAGCTCAGAGAGAGCAGAAATGACATCTTTAGAAGAAATAACAATATTAGGCAAAAATGAGTTGGAGGGAGTTGAAAGAGGAGGAATATCTCCGGAATCGTCTAAGGTAGAGTTAGAGGCAAAAGTTTGAGAGAAGAGTTCAGCTTTAGTAGAAGGTAAAATGGCAGTTGTGTCGTCAGGAGAAACTAGAGGAGGGAAAGAGAAAGAAAGAAAGTTAGAGTTGACATATTTTTGCAAAATACCGGAAAGGGCGACTGGAAAAAGAATCAGAAGGATCATTGCATTTACGACGGAGAAAAGAGTTTTTGGTGTCACGAAGATTAGACTTTGCAGGATTCCGGGATGAATATAAGTTGAATTAGATTCTGGAGTTTGAAGACGACGGTAGTCCCTGTAGGCAGTATCTCTGCGGGGGATAGCACGAGAACAAGTAGCTGTAAACCAAAGTTTGTTAAGCTTAGAAGAAAGGAAAGAATATGAGGTGAGGGCTGGATATATATATGTTGAGTTGGGAGGAACGTACGAAACATCGGTAATGTATTCTACATATGTATAACTAAAAACCCAAAAGTTGTAATCCGATTTTCATTCGTTTTTTAATTACAGCTTTCTAAAGTATTTAATTGGAACTTTTTAGAACGAAAAATTAATCTAGGTGGGCCTATTAGCTGCCAATGCCTCCAGACATACACCACTGGATTTTTGTTAATGTGACTGCCTGAAAAGTGAGGTATACAAAAGAAAGGCCGACAATCTAGGTTAAATAATTTGCCATATTTTGAATGCTACAGCTCACATAAACAAAACGAAAAGAACTTATTTTAGCAGCAAATGCAATTCGTAGAAGACCCAATAAATGCATAAAGTTCTTTGTTGATACCGTTCAAAATTTATTGTAAAATAAATGTACTTTTTAAATAAACTTTTGTTAGCCTGTTTTATTATACTTAAACCTTTGAAACGTTGAAATTCGACAACAAAAAATTTTTTTTTTTTTTTGTCATACATTTATGTTTAGAATACATTACCGGATATATATATATATATATATATATATATATATATATATATATATATATATATATATATATATATATATATATATATATATATATATATATATATATATATATATATATATATATATATTATATATATTATTATTATTATAATATTATATATATATATATATACATATATATATATATATATATATATATATATATATATATATATATATATATATATATATATATATATATATATATATATATATATATATATATATATATATATATATATATATATATATATATATATATATATATATATATATATATATATATATATATATATATATATATATATATATATATATATATATATATATATATATATATATATATATATATATATATATATATATATATATATATATATATATATATATATATATATATATATATATATATATATATATATATATATATATATATATATATATTACCTCAAAGTTTGTAAAATTGAAATTTGTTCCGTAATAATCTTTGAAATATTTATTCATTCCAAGTGTAAATTCTTCTGGTCTTTCATTTACTTCAATCGGGGATTGAAATTTACCACTTGAACATTTATCCGACGCTTCACTCTTCTGCGTCCTTGTATATATATATATATATATATATATATATATATATATATATATATATATATATATATATATATATATATATATATATATATATATATATATATATATATATATATATATATATATATATATATATATATATATATATATATATATATATATATATATATATATATATATATATATATATATATATATATATATATATATATATATATGTGTGTGTGTGTGTGTGTGTGTGTGTGTGTGTGTGTGTGTGTCTATGTGTGAAGGTCATCGGCATAGGAATAGATGAGTGGAGAAATGACATTGAATGAAAATCAGAAAATGAGTTGGGGATAAGACAGAACCCTGGGGAACAACACTTTTAATTGATTAAATGAAATAAAAGGAAAATAGAGAGATAGATATATACCGAAAGAGAGAAACTTGGAAATAAAGAAGTACGAAAGGCATAAGAGACAGAGAGAAGGAAATATCATCAGTAGAACGCCTCTTAGAGAGATATAATTAGAAAATTTAAGATGGTTTGAAATTTTAACCTAACGATAAATTTGAAAAACGTTAAGGTTAAATTTATAAGGTTGAGACGATTCCCATTTATGTCACAGACTTCAAAGGCACACGCTTAGATCAAGATATAAATTTTGAGACTCAAAGACAGAAAGGGCAGTGGGCAAATCCAGAAGGAAATTTCCTGAGGATCACATGTGGTATTATATCATCAAGGTCATACGCTTACCATCAAGG
>SEYY01012035.1:25000-30000 GCA_009176605.1 Armadillidium nasatum | reverse complement strand
AAACAATGAAGAAATTCTTCCTGAATTTGAACTTAGGGAAAAAAATATTTAGAGATAATAGTTGACAGATTTCGTTTAAGCTATAGGGCCATTGCTGCTATTGTCAATGCAGCATTAAAGGATATGGGAATATTGTATGAAAGTAATATGAAGGATAGGAGAAATGTTGAAAGAGTAAGAAAACGTTTGGGGAAATAAAATGCAATCAAAATGAAATTAGAAAACACACAAATTGAATGCATTGGATTTGACGGTACAAAAGATCAATCTAAAAGAAAAGATGGAACTGAATTGGAAGAGCATTATGTTATTATAAAAAATGATATTTACATGACTTATGTTACACCAGATTCTGCCAAGGCCCGATGTATTACTGATGAAATAATAACTTTCTTAATTGATTCTGATAGCGAGATTTCCCTTAAAGCTATTCTTTGCGATGGGACTCCAGTTAACACTGGAAGAGTTGGTGGAGTTTTTGAGACTGATTGAAATATATTTGGAAAGACCGATACAGTAGTAAATTTGCCTTTTACATGCAAATGAACTTCCATTCTGTCACATATTCGAGACAATTGATGGAGAAACATCAGGACCAAAAACTTTTAAGGGTACCATTGGAAATAAAATTGAAGAAGATGTAAATAAGATGGAAATAGTTGATTTTGAAAATGTAAACAGCAACCTTGAAAAAATCCCCGAAAATATTGTTAATTAATAGAATTAGCACTGACCAAATATTTTTGTATGAAATGTGTATTAATATAAGTCAGGGAATATATCGCGTCATATATATATATATATATATATATATATATATATATATATATATATATATATATATATATATATATATATATATATATATATATATATATATATATATATATATATATATATATATATATATATATATATTATATATATATATATATATATATAATATAATATATATATGTATATATATATATATATATATATATATATATATATATATATATATATATATATATATATATATATATATATATATATATATATATATATATATATATATGTATATAAGAATCCAAATTATTTCGGTGAAAGGATGGAATACTTCAACTTACCTTTAAAACCAAATCAAATTCTTAACGAATTGTGGTCAATTTAAGCTATACGTGATAATAAAATGGTACAAAAACAATGACAAACTCTTGAGCCAATTTTATTATAAAGATAAAATAATTGAATAAACAGGGTGGCTCATAAGTAGTTTTATCATTTGAATATTGAATTTTTTAAAAATAATTCGCATTTAAATGTTTACATGCACAAATTACAAACAAATGGAATTACCAACAACATATGAAAAAACATTTCTCACTACCCTTCTGCTTTTGGCATTTTCCCTTTTAGATCTTAATCTTTCTGGTTTTGGACTTGAATTTCTTTCTGAAAATTGTTTTAATGCTGATGGGCGGTTCAATGCTTTTTGACATACATTCGATCCATCAGGTAACTCCTGAAAAAAAGACCAGTGGAGTTAAAGCGGGAGAACTTGAAAACAGGAATAACGGTTATTATTTGATCTTCGAAAATCATCTACATAAGTGGCAATAGTGATGCTCTGGTTGTATGGTTTCTTCTCCCTTCTTTCTTCCTTCATGTTACACGCTTTCCACAGCATAGTGAACAAAAAAGTGATAAAGGTTTTTGGATATGATTTATGTGTTCCGTAATTCTTTGAATATTTTCTTTCTTATTATAAAGGGACGCCAATTATCTTGAGATAATTTTGCATTTCCTAACACTCTGTTGGTATTGTATCATATACTTTTTTTGCACTTTATAGGGAAATATGTATAATTGTGCTTGCTCGCTTTCTAACTTGGTAATATTAACAACTCAATGACTTCATTTGAATGTTTCCATTTTTCCCAATTTTTCTGTTTGAAATTGTTTTATATTTTCTTTCTCTTGTAAAAAAAAGCACTTTATCTCTGTCTGGATTATACAGTATTTAAGCATATAAATATGTATATCATTACCGACAGATCCCTGTCATTGGAAATGCAGAATCAAAAGATTATTCACTGTTTTCATAGAAGGTTTCCCGAAACGGAACTATCGAACGTATGTTCTTTGAGTAAGAATAAAGGAACGCTTATCAGAATTTAACCATTAGCTCGGAAAAAATAAATGGGCACACATATATATAATATATATATATATATATATATATATATATATATATATATATATATATATATATATATATATATATATATATATATATATATATATATATATATATTTAATTAAATTTAAATTAAACTTTTTAAAGAACTTAATAACTTTTTTTTAAAAAAAAACCAAAAAAACAAAACAAATAAAAGACATAAGTGGAAGCACAGAATAACAAGACAAGGTTCTGTAGATTTTTTTAACGAATGTCATTAAATAATAAGATAATTTTGCAGAAATTTGAAAACAAGGTTTTTTTATTTGTAAATTAATGTCTTCAAAAGGTTCGAAGAACGTGACAAAATAGATACTTTTGTGCTTGTTTGTCAATGATGAAGAAAAATTGCATTTAACTCATATATATATATATATATATATATATATATATATATATATATATATATATATATATATATATATATATATATATATATATATATATATATATATATATATGTGTGTGTGTGTGTGTGTGTGTGTGTGTGTGTGTGTGTGTGTGTGTGTGTGTGTGTGTGTGCTTGTGATAGAGGTCCGCACAAGTGATGTGGATGACAATAAAAAATATTTGTTTTTGATAGCTCTTGTTTCCGTATAACCTCTACACTTTTGAGAACGATTAATACAATGAAATTATCGCTATGGCGAAAAGAAAAAGGCTCATAAAAATAATGACAGAAATAATTCAAAATAGATTAACTTTAATTAATAGAATAGATCTGATATCGATTTTGGAATTTCTTAGAAAGTAATTAGTGGAGAATAATAAAATTAATAATAGTTACTAAATAAATGAATACGTACAACAAACAAGACCTAAAGAATTAATAACTCTTCTGTTAAAAATCCAGATGGCGTTGTGATTGCTATCGACTCCAGCGATTCTTTACCTTGAACCTTGAACTTAAAAACATCTAATTATCCAACAGCTTCACATATGAAACTAAAATAATCACAAATATGATTTTCCCAACTGAGACTAGATTTTGGGGAGTTGCCAATAAAATTGTTAAAATACGACTTACTGTGAGAAGAAAACGATCATAAAGCTTTTTATAGTAAAACTAAGAAAGTGAACAAAGTAAGTATATACAAACAACAAATATGGCGTGATTCATCTATAGGGGAGAATAATTTCTCATTTAGAAATTAATAATTATTACAGCTAGAATATATTAGCCACAGCGACAGCATGAGCACTGTAAAATACCTATAAAAAGGTTTAGCCATGGAAAGGAAGCCTTCAAGCGAGGGCTCTTCTTCATCGGAGCTAAAGGAGTTGGCGGAAGAGGAGGAGACACAATGGATGATAAAGCAAAATCCATAAGAGGGATACTGGGAATTGAGGGTGAAGATTATGAAAAAGAAAAATCGGATGAAGAAGATGAAATGTTTTGGGAAGGAGAGGCAGATACAGAGGTGGGAGCGATAAAAATCAGACTCTGCGGATGTATGAGAGGAAGCGTGAGGAGCAGAAGATGCAAATGAAATGGTTAAAGAAACAAATACGAGTTTTATAAGTTGGATAGAAAGTATGCACAGCCTGCTATAAGGGAGCATAAGCCTCAAGTACCGGTCGAAGTGCTCATGAACTAAAAAAGAGACCAGTATAAGATACCCCTAAAAATATTCGAACGATATCAACACTGAAATATACTTGGGTGCATGTTTTCAAAGCTTCAAGAAAGTAAGAAGTGTCTGAGATGCTGGCAAAGACGGATGCATGCGAAACTCAAGTACCTTCACTCGAGATATAAATTTCTTCATGAAGGTTTTGAAGTTCTGTTTTGTTCTGAGGGTGAAAGAAAAAAAAATCATCAAACACAAAGGAGTTTTAACAGTAGCAGTCTGAAACTGTGAATAGCCAAAGTTATTATGGATATAAATTAAATTAAGAAGAACCATGGGCAGCGAAAGCAACAAACTATTCTTCCTGGCAATTAAATAGGATTTCAACGTTCCATGGGAACGCTTTACAAGGCCAATTAACCTTAAAATGATAGGCAGAAATTCGAAGCCAGTGAAAACCGATCTAATATGAAAGCGCTTCGAGAACTCCCTCTCAAAATGCTTACCTCTATCTGCAACTATATGAAGTGATATCCAAATTTCAGGATATATATATATATATATAATATATATATATATATATATATATATATATATATATATATATATATATATATATATATATATATATATATATATATATATATATATATATATATATATATATATATATATATATATATATATATATATATAATTCGCTTTCAAATTTTCACACTGTGATCAACGGGCGTAGCTAAAGTATCTTGTTGAAAGACGATTGGATGAAAATTAATCTTACATTTAGACCCATGTTACTTTGAAAAATGATCGACCCAAGCAATAGTTCATTATTTCTTTCCACGATAGTACGTATCCATTTATTTAGTAACTATTGATAATTTTATTATTCTCCACTTATTACTTTCTAAGAAATTCCAAAATCGATATCAGATCTACTCTATTAATTAAAGTTAATCTATTTTGAATTATTTCTGTCATTATTTTTATGAGCCTTTTTCTTTTCGCCATAGCGATAATTTCATTGTATTAATCGTTCTCAAAAGTGTAGAGGTTATACGGAAACAAGAGCTATCAAAAACAAATATTTTTTATTGTCATCCGCATCACTTGTGCGGACCTCTATCACAAGCACACACACACACACACACACACCTACACACACACACACACACTATATATATATATATATATATATATATATATAT
>SEYY01012035.1:0-15000 GCA_009176605.1 Armadillidium nasatum | reverse complement strand
TCCCTGTAGCTATTTCTGATGTAGGACTGATTTCATATGGCCCTTCATTCATTCCGAATCAGTCTTGCTCCACTTCTTGGCCCATCTTTTCAATTTGGATGTTTTCATGTTTAACTCGTTAATAATTTAATAAATTTCATTACTCTTAATTTATGATAATTACAGCAATATTATTAAATTCTTAGAAATAAGCACAAAGTTTTTTTCTAAATGGGCATAGTTTTAAGAGCTAATTTAATTTTACAGTACTATATGATGCTTTAATAGTGCTGATATTAAAATAAGATTACGGTGTGGATCATATCATTTAAATCTTTAACAATAATGGAAAAAATTAGTGTTAGAATTTTTATTTTATTTACTATGGAATATCATACATCCTAATCAGTTAACGTACCATTGCAACATTTTTTCATTGATTTCATCCTTCATTATTCCTTGTTATTCTGAAAGACGTCCTAACCTACAGTAATTAACTGATGCTAATAGGATAGCCTGGAGTGGTTGACCTATCATCTTTTTCATATTCCTTATTGTTGCAGATGAAATATTGTTTTCGGTACCTCAAAAACTCAAATTTCATTAACTTTCTACTCAACATAATCTTCCATAAAAACTACAACTTCTTCCTTTAGAATATACAACTCAAAACTTTTCTGACCTTAATATTCTTCTTCTTTCTTATTCTAGTGATCTTCTTTCCTATGATAGCATCGTTTCTCTTTCATAAGCTTATAAGATGTTGAGTGTTCTGAAGCGTCTTTATAGAAGTGCTCGTTTGTCCATGTATGGAGTACGAATCAAACATCTGGACGGGATTCCACTCATTCAGCCCTTCTTGACAGGATGGAGTATAGTATATTTTAAACTTTCTTGCCGTAACCTACTCTCTCCAATTCATTTCAGTACGTTGATATGAAGAATTACTCTCTTCTAATTAATTCTTACGATTTGCAACGAAATCACATATATATTAGGCAGATAGAAAATGCAATATAAGAATTCAAATAAAATCAAATTGAGATTACTCTTTGATTTCCCGTTGGAGTTGTGATTCTGAATTATGCAACACTGCTTGTACTGAGAGGCGATGGGCTGGCTTCTACCAACGAAAGTCAAAAGCTAGTGTAAGCAAGTTAGTAGCTGGGATATTTAGTTTTCAATGTAGACAGAGCCACTGCGAGAACGTGCCGCAATATATATATATATATATATATATATATATATATATATATATATATATATATATATATATATATATATATATATATATATATATATATATATATATATATATATTATATATATATATATATATATATATATATATATATATATATATATATATATATATATATATATATATATATATATATATATATATATATATATATATATATATATATATATATATATATATATATATATATATATATATATATATATATATATATATATATATTATATATATATATATATAATATAAATCATTATCATCATTACCACCTTCCAATCCAATAGACTGGTGCCTGTCAAGTTCCACTCTTCCAGAATCCTCTTATGTCCTGTGTGATGAGCAGCCTTGGTAACTTTCCCATTTTCAATTTTAGATTTTACATATCCGGCTTGCTGGATCAGTAGCTACAACTTCTCATTGTTTTCTGTGGAAGCAATTCTGAGGGAAGAAATAATAAACAGGTGAGAGATTTCTCCGACCCTGGCAGCTGCTGAAAAGGAACCCTTTTCTAGGGGTAAAAATCTGAATGCACTCAATCAAAACTCAATCTCTGCAGAGTAGATCTGAAGTCGGATCCGTAAATCTTGAGATCCCGGCATGAATTTCATTTTTAATAAAGGAATAGATTTTGGTTGTTTCGAAACTTTACACCAATTTGGTTGTTAATTTAATAATTTTTTAATATTTTGTCACCTTGATTATTATTATTATTTATTTCTATAAGTGTTTCACTAACTTAAAATCTACAACCCTTCTTCACAAACTTCCATTAAGAAAACTTTCACTTCTTTCCTTCAATTCTGAAAGAAACAGGTTTTGATTTTTTAATATATTATTATATATATATAGTATATATATATATATATATATATATATATATATATATATATATATATATATATATATATATATATATATATATATATATATATATATATATATATATATATATATATATATATATATATATATATATATATATATATATATATATATATATATATATATATATATATATATATATTATATATATATATATATATATATATATATATATATATATATATATATATATATATATATAATATATATATATATATATATATATATATATATATATATATATATATATATATATATATATATATATATATATATATATATATATATATATATATATATATATATATATATATATATATATATATATATATATATATATATATATATATATATATATATATATATATATATATATATTATATATATATATATATATTATATATATATATATATATATATATATATATATATATATATATATTATAATATATTATATATATATATATATATATATATAATATATATTATATATATATATATATATATAATATATATATATATATATTATATATATATATATATATATATATATATATATATATATATATATATATATATATATATATATATATATATATATATATATATATATATATATATATATATATATATATTATATATATATATATATATATATATATATATATATATATATATATATATATATATATATATATATATATATATTATATATATATATATATATATATATATATATATATATATATATATATATATATATATATATATATATATATAATATATATATATATATATATATATATATATATATATATATATATATATATATATATATATATATATATATATATATATATATATATATAGACCAGCATTAAACGGCTTTTTTCCGAAAAGTCCAAACAGAAGTAGAAACAAACAGAAAGCAATCATGGAATCTTTCCCGGATTGCTCCAGCAACGTTGGTATCGTGGGACGATGAAGTTTATGTAATGTATATATATATATATATATATATATACTATATATATATATATATATATATATATATATATATATATATATATATATATATATATATATATATATATATATATATATATATATATATATATATATATATATATATATATATATATATATATATATATATATATATATATATATATATATATATATATATATATATATATATATATATATATATATATATATATATATATATATATCACAGTTGGTGATAGTTGGTGATAGAGTGCGGACGTTTGTGTTTAGTTATACCCAGTTTTATTTGTTTTTTTTTCAAGTGAGTGTGTGAGTTTAAAAGTTTTAATTGTTTTAAGTTCTGAGTCATTCTCTAGTTTTAATTCTATTTCTGTGTTTTGTTTTAAGTGTTTTTAAATCTGTGAAGTGGTTTTGTTTTTTTACATATGAACGTGTGCGGTGAAAAAATTTTTAGCCTCCTGAAACTTTTTTTCACTAGACGCAGCAGTATCAAGATAAGTACTAATTATATTTTTATTCTTTATTTTAAACATTTATTTCCTAATTTATTTGTTTGTTTGTATGATTATTTATTTATTGTCCGTTTAATGTTATTATTGTTATAGTTATTATTAGTATTGTTATATTTTTCCTTTTGGCTGCTTGATATGCTTTTTATTTTGTTTTAACACCCCGTTTTAGCTCGTTTACTGCTTGTATATGTACGTTCGTGTGTTTGTGAGTGTGCGTGAGTGTGTGTGTGTGTGATTGTGTGTAAGTGTGGGTGAGTGCTTGTGTGCTCTTCGAATGACGAGATTGCGAGGGCGTGTGGGTGGGTGCAGACGGGGGCTTTCTATTGACTTTGCCAACGTCCGTGGCCTTCACTCTAATATCGAATCTGTGGAATATCACCTCTCTAATTCTCATCCTAACCTTTTGCTTCTGTTCTGAGACCCAGATGGACAGGGATTCTTTCTCTAACAACCTCAAAATCTCCAACTGCAACTTTTTTCACAATTTCCGACTAAATGGTGGAGTCTGTGCCTATATTAACATTAACACTCCTGTGACACGTCTCGTAAATCTAGAATCTCCTAATTTCGATGTTTTATGGCTTCAAAATCTGTCTTCCTACTACTACAATTATCCTGTGTTTCTGCTACTGCTCCCCTAATGGAACAGATTTTCCAGTTCTTTTTCAATATCTTACTACTTCCCACGAGACTGTCACTTCTTCTCATCCAAATGCTGAAGTCCTCTATTTAGGGGATTTCAACGTACATCACACTGAATGGTTGGGCTCCTCTCATACTGATACAGGTGTGAGGGAGGCCAGCTCATTCAGCATTCTCAACGATCTGGAGCAGTTGATTAGGGAACCCACACACATTCCAGATCGTCCTAACCAATTCTTGAATACACTTGATTTATACTTCACCACTACTCCTTCTAGATATAAATACACCATTTTCCCTCCTATTGGTAACTCTGACCATAATCTTATAGCTCTTAGTTATAATGCTTTCTCTCCAACAGCTCCACCATGCCCTAAACGTACTTTCTGGCACTTTAATCGGGCTAATTGGGGGTCAATGCGTCGCTTCTTTCCTAACTATCATTGGAGTGAATCTTGCTTTGTCTCGGGGAACGCTTCTGTCTCTGCAGAAAAGGTAGGGGCTGTGATCCTTGAGGGATGGGCAGATTCATTCCATCTTCAACTAAATCTTTTTCTCCTCAAAATCCATGGTTCGATGGCAACTGTTCTCTTCGTCCTTCGGGAGAGAGACAATGCTTATCGTGAATGGAAAAACTCTCCTTCTCCTATCACTCTTGCTAATTTTCATTCAACTCGGAATCGTTGCAGGGATGTTCTTCGACGGACTAAGCGTACTTTCACAAAAAGGAAGTGCGCTAATTTCCATGGCTCTCCTACTGATAAAAATTTCTGGCCTCTTGTCAAAAATATCTCTAATAACTTCTGTAAATCTGCCTTTCCTCCTCTTATTCGCTCTGATGGTTCTGTAGCTAATACTCCTTCTGAAAAGGCTAATCTCTTCGGCCTCCTTTTCTCATCTAATTCCACCCTGCACGATTCTGGCATTCCTCCTCCTACTCCTTCTCCTCTCAGGCATCCCATGTCTCTACCTGTAATTACTTATGATCGGGTGCATGGGATCCTGAAATCTATTCCCCCTCGTGCTCTGAGGGAGTGTGCTTCCGAGTTAGCGCCTGTCCTCGTTCAGCTCTACTCTCTATGCCTTAATACTAATACTTTTCCTCAATGCTGGAAGCGCGCATTTGTTCAGCCGATCCCAAAAAAAGGTAGTCGCTCTGACCCTTCTAACTATCGACCTATAGCTCTCACCTGTGTTCTATCTAAAATTTTTGAAACTCTCCTCAACTCTCATTTCCTGGATCATTTGGAGTCTCATTCTCTTCTCTCAGATCACCAGTATGGCTTTCGACGCTCGAGGTCAACTGGTGATATACTTTCCTATCTTACTGATCTATGGTCTTCTGCCCTTAGGGACTTCGGGGAGTCTTGTGTGGTGGCGCTTGATATGTCCAAGGCTTTTGACCGGGTATGGCATGCGTCGCAGCTCTCCAAGCTCCCTTCCTTTGGGTTTCCTCCTTCCCTTTGTTACTCTTATCAAGTTTTCTCTCAGATCGTTCCATTTCGGCACTTGTAGATGGAGCGACCTCTTCCTCTTTTTCTGTCAACTGTGGTGTTCCTCAGGGTTCTGTTTTATCTCCAACCTTATTCTTACTTTTCATTAACGATTTTCTTAACTGCACTTCTAACTCTGTTCACTCTTATGTTGATGACTCAACTCTACATTCTTCTACTCATTTCAAATCTGCTCCCTCTTTTGCTTCTAGAATTTCTTCTCGTCTTCAACTTTCCGATTCTATTCTTGCCGATCTGGATGGGATTTCCCGGTGGGGTCATAGCAACCTTGTGAAATTCAACTCTTTAAAAACTCAACTTCTTCACATCTCCCTCTCAAAAACACCTCCTAACTTTCCTATCCTCTTCGATGGCTCTCCCGTCTTACCTGTAAATAACATTAACATTCGTTCTTGATCTTAACATAAACAATAAATTGTCTTGGAAACCACATATCACAATGGTTGCTAAAGCGGCCTCTAAGAAGCTGGGAATTCTGTTCAGGTTGCGAGAATTTTTTTCTTCTGAGCAGTTACTAAAAATATATAAGGGTCTTATTCGCCCTTGTATGGAGTACTGTTTTCACATTGGGGGGGCTCCGGCTCCTCCTCTCTTCTGGATAGGGTTGAGTCTAAAGCTAAAAGATTAATAAACTGTCCCCTACTTTCAAACTCTCTTGATCCCCTATCTCTGCGACGTACGTTGGCGCACTATCTCTTTTCTATAGGTACTACAATGGCAGGGGCTCGAGGGAATTGGGCTCCTGCATTCCTCCACCGTTGCGTCGTCCTCGTTGCACAAGGGGTGCCCTGCTTTCACACGAATTTTGTGTTGATGTAGGAAACCCCAGGCTAGCCCGTTGTGGTGCCTCCTTCTTTCCAGCCACCTCTGTTCTGTGGAACTCTTTACCATCATCTATTTTTCCTCCTGTATTTAATCTTCCACTCTTCAAGGCTTCAGTCTGTGCCCACGTGAGAGATTTGCGCTAAGTGTGTGTTTGAGTGAGTTTTTCTTCATTTTGTGTGTGCCCCCTCCTTGAAAGGGGCTCTGCCCGTGAGTGGTGGCGTTTCTGTAAATATATATATATATATATATATATATATATATATATATATATATATATATATATATATATATATATATATATATATATATATATATATATATATATATATATATATATATATATATATATATATATATATATATATATATATATATATATATATTATTTTATGTCACCTCTAGTGGGAAAATGCTGATGGCCTTTTAAAATCCACTAGAGTTGAAAAAATCCAAAAAAGGAGGCTGAAATTAAGGGGAGATATGTCACGATATGCTATTATAATTATATTATAATACACCGGTGGAGAATATGAAAGAACAAAAGTCCTTAGCATGTAAAGAAAAAAAATTGGAATGGATAAATGTAATATGAAAGTGATAAAGTTGCTTAAAATAATATATTTTTCTACCTTTTTCGTGAATAATTTACTGCCGTCTGAACTCTATAATATACCTTGTCGGCTTCTTACCTGAAAGTCTTGAATACAAAGACTCGTTCAAATAAACTCCGTCGTTTCCTGATTTCCTGGAAATTTACTCAAGAGAGGACGTTGATCATGAAGATATTTCATGAAGTCATACATATGTCGGTTAACAACTAACTAAAACCCAAAGATGGCAGTTTGAAGTAGGTAATGCTAGGGATGGATCATTTACCAAAACTTCAAAGATGGCAGTTTGAATAGGTGATGTTAGGGATGGATCACTCATCAAAACTCAAAGATAGATGAGCTAGTTTCGAATAGGTAATGCTAGGGATGGATCACTCACAAAAATTCAAAGATGGCAGTTTGAATATGTAATACTGGGGATGGATCACTCACCAAAACTCAAAGATGGCAGTTTAAATAGGTGATGCTTGGGATGGATCACTCACAAAAATTCAATGATGTCAGTTTGAATAGGCGATGATAGGGATGGATCACTCACAAAAATTCAGAGATGGCAGTTTGAATAGGTGATGCTAATGATGGATCACTCACCAAAATTCAAGAAAGCTGCTTGGACACGTATTGTTGTTGGAGACTACGATAAAAATTCTAGGATGGCGACTTGAACACGTGTTATCGATGGATCACACGAAAACTAGAGTATTAAATCCAATAAGGTTAAGCATAATTTGGCATCAAGATTACTCTAAATCTAGATCCCGTTCTCGTGAAGAAATCATGGATTCATGAATTCTCAAAAACATGACGCCATTGTCATTGGGAAAAAGGGTACTGAAGGCATGTAAAATGAATGTTATAAGGCACTGAAGGAATGTTCCAATTTTGTAAAAACGACTCACAAGAGAGCATAAAAGAGGTCTACACCCCTTTGTGGTGTCAGAGGCAAGGACTTTGGTCTAAGAGTTCGAAATTGCCCAAGAAAGTATCTGAGAAGTACTATCAGGGCGTGGCATTAATGCAAAAACCAATACATTGGGGCAAAGATTTCAAGAGACCTTTGAAAGAGCGTGGGATTGTTAAGTGGGCGTGGAAATAAGAGTTCCAAGTAACTCTTTGAAAGAATAACTACATCCGCATTGAAAGAGCATTCTCATCAAATATAATATCCGCGTACTTCCATATTATTTCCCTTCTACCAAACCTAACAAACCTTGGTTTAAATCTGCTTGTTCTCGAGCTATCCACCGCAAGGATGCTGCCTTCAGGGATTACCGTCGTCTTCAAACTCCAGAAACTCATGCAACTTATATTTCATCCTGGAATCGTGTAAAATCTGTCCTTCGTAACACTAAAAACTCTTTTCTCCGTAGAAAATGCAACAATCTTTCTGGTTCCTCTTCTTCACGCTCTTTCTGGCATTTTGCAAAAAATGTCAACTCTAACTTTGCTTCTTCCTCTTTCCCTCCTTTAGTATCTTCCGACGGCACAACTGCTGTCTTACCTTCTTCTAAAGCTGAACTCTTCTCTCAAAATTTTGACTCTAACTCTACCTTGGACGATTCTGAAGCTATTCCTACTCCTCTCTACCCCCTCCAACTCATTTATGCCTAAAATTGTAATTTCTTCTAAAGACGTCATTTTTGCTCTCTCTGAGCTAAATATTAAGAAGCCGTACGGTCCTGACGGTATCTCTCCTATGGTTCACAAAACTTGTGCTTCTAAGCTTGCACCCTGCCTTGATAAACTATTTCGTCTATGTTTTTATACTTTAACCTTCCCTTCTTATTGGAAACGTGAGCGCATTCAGCTTTCTTTCAAAAGTTTTCGAATCAATCCTTAACAGTAAGATTTCGGAAAATCTCAATTCTTTTATCCTTATCTCTGATCGTCAGTATGACTTTCGTAAGAAAAGCTCTACTGGTGATCTTCTTACCCTTCTCCCAGACTCTTGGTCTTCCGCTCTTCATCATTTCGGTGAATCTTTTGTTGTCGCGCTGGACATATAGAAAGCTTTAAATAGAGTCTGGCCCAAAGCTTTGATTTCCAAACTTCCCTCTTTTGAAATCTATCCTTCTCTCTGTGGCCTTTTCTATAATTTCTTTTCTGGTCGTTCTATAGCAGCTTTTATAGACGGCCACAGTTCATCCTTTAAATCTATTAATAGTGATGTTCCTCAAGAATCTGTCCTTTCCCCAACACTTTTTCTTCTTTTCATTAATGATCTTCTCCCTGTTACTTCATCTCTTATACACTCCTATGCCGACGACTCTACCCTTCATTACTCTTTTAAATTTGAAAGACACTTCTCCCAACAGCATTTAATAGACGTAAGTAGGGTAGCCTTGGAGCAACTAACCTCTGATCAATCTCACATTTCAAATTGTTGCAGAGAAAACATGGTCGTTTTCAATGCCTACAAAACTCAATTTCTTCATATCCCCACTAGACACAATCTTCCATACAAATATGATATCTTTTTTGAAAACACACAACTCAAACCTTCATCTCTCCTTAATATTCTTGGTGTTTCTTTTTCTCGTGATCTTTCTTGGAAAGATCACATTAGTTCTCTTTCTAAATAAGCTTCTATGAGGTTGGGTGTTCTGAGGCGCCATCAGAACTTCTTCACGCCGCCTCAGTTGCTTTCTTTTTATAGAGGTATTGCTCGTCCCTGTATAGAGTACGTCTCATACATCTGGGGTGGTTCCACTCATAAAGCTTTCCTTGAAAGGTGGAGTCTAGGGTTTTTCGTCTTATCAACTCTCCTACTCTCACTAATTCTCTCCAGTCTCTTTGTACCCGTCGAATTGTTGCATCAATCTCTCTATACTATGGCCATTACTATGGACACTGCTCTTCTAAACACTCTCGTCGCATACCTCCTACTTTGAAAAGAGCTCGTGCGACACGTCTTTCTACATTACAATCTTACGTGTATTCTACTGGTAAAGTCTGGAACACACTCCCTTAATCTATTTTCTCAACTTCCTATGACTTACACACCTTCAAACGCCGTGTATCAGGACATGTCGGCCTTTAATTCTGACCTAGGATCACGTCTTTCCAACTAACTCTTTTATGATTGAAAAAAAATTAAAAAAAAAAAAAAAAAATAAAAATAAAATATATATATATATATATATATATATATATAATATATATATATATATATATATATATATATATATATATATATATATATATATATATATATATATATATATATATATATATATATATATATATATATATATATATATATATATATATATATATATATATATATATATATAATGGTTCATTAACGATGACTCCCTGCTCAGAAATCGTTAAGTGGATAATATTCACCTCACCAATAAGGGTGAGATTTCCATTTTTGACAAACTTGCGAAAGGTTCTTCCAGGTTATACCCCAAGACCTCCTCAAGATAGGAACAGCAGAAAGTTTTATTATAAGTAAGAATTGTGAACCCTTTTTCTTTTAGTATTCCCATTAATATATTTGATAAAAATGAGTTAAATATGATTTATTTGATGTAAAGATTTTAAAATATTTTCATCAGAAATATTAAACGTTGCTATATTTAGCATTTATTTTTGTTTTTATTGGTAGGATTAACCTTTTTTTTATTTTTGCATATTAGGTTAGTATAGGTTAGGTACAGTTAGGTTAGGTTAGGTTGATAGGATTTATTACGTTAATTTAGCAGGAAAATATTTCGAAATATAGTAAATTAGCATTATTTATAAAAAAAAAATTATTTAGAATAAGTTTTTAAAAACGAACATTAAAAATCTTTAACTATTTACAATATACTTAAACATAATTGGAATAAAACTATACACGAACATATATCTACGGGTGGCTCCGTCCACCATATCCCGACCCCACGTGATTGGTGGGTAAAATAATTATATAATATACTATATATATATATATATATATATATATATATATATATATATATATATATATATATATATATATATATATATATATATATATATATATATATATATATATATATATATATATATATATATATATATATATATATATATATATTCTCAACGATCTGGAGTAACTGTTTAAAGAACCAACAGACATTCCGGATCGTCCTAACCAATTCTTAAACTCTCTTGACTTATGCTTCACTACTAGTAATTCTCTCAATAAATATGCTGTCTCGCACATATTGGTAACTCTGACCACATTTCAATTACTCTTAATTCTCAAGCATTCTCTCCAACATTCCCTGCCCTAAGCGTATATTCTGGCACTTTGATCGGGTTGACTAGGGGGCTTTGCGTTGCTTCTATGCCAATTATCTTTGGATGGACTACTTTGTCTTTGGAGATGCTTCGGTTTTTGCAGATAAGGTGGGGGCTGTAATCGTTGATGGGATTAGCAGGTTCATCCCTTCTTCGTTTAAATCTCTCTCTCCTGAAAATCCATGGTTCGATCGGTTCGTGCAATCAGGCTAGAGACATCGCGTATCGAGAGTGGAAAAATTCTCCTTCTTCTATCACTCTCGCTAATTTTCATTCAGTTCAGAATCGTTGAAGGGATATTCTTTGATGAGCAAATCGAGTTTCACTAAAAGAAGGTATTCTGAGCTCTTAATTTCTCCTACTGAAAAATCTTTCTGGCCTCTTGCCAAAAGCATCTAAACATCTCTGTGAATTCTTCTTTCCTCCTCTTATTCGCTCTAATGGTTCTGTTGTAGCACTTCAATTGTAAAGGCTAATCTCTTCGGTGTCCTGTTCTCCTCTAATTCGACCCTGAACGACTCCAGCAATCCTTCGCCTTCTCCTCTCAGATGTTCCTGTGATTACATTTGATCAGGTGCATGGACTTCTGAAATCAATGAATGTTAGGAAGGCAAGCGGCCCGGATGGTATTCCTCCCCTAATTTTAAGGAAGTGTGCTTCTGAGCTAGCTCCATCGCTCCTTCAACTTTTTTTTCTCTCTATGCCTCAATACTAGTACTTTTCTTCAGTGTTGGAAGCGCATTAGTTCAACCTCTCACTTGTATTCTGCCTAAAATCTTTGAAACCCTTTTCAGCTCTCATTTCTTGGATTTATCTGGAATCTCACTCTCTTCTTTCTGATCATCAGCATGACTTTCGGCGCTCGAGGTCTACTGGTGATATACTTTCCTATCTCACAGATCTACGGTCTTCTGCCCTTAGGGACCATGGGGAGATATGTGTGGTGGCGCTTGAAATATCGTGAGTGTCATGCGTTACTGCTCTCCAAACTCCCCTTCTTTGAGTTTCCTCCTTCTCTTTGCTTACTTATGTCTAGCTTTCTTTCTAATCGTTTCGTTTCGGTAGTTGTTGATGGGGAGATTTCTTCCTTCTCTGTCAATAGTGGTGCTCCTCAGGGTTCTTTCTTGTCTCCTACTCTATTCCTACTTTTTATTAAAGATTTTCTCAGTTGCTCGTCTAACCATATCCATTCATATGCCAATGATTCGACTCTCTATTCTTCTACTCATTTCAAATCTTCTCCCTCCCTTGCATCCAGAGTTGCCTCTCGTCTTCATCTTTCCGATTCCATTCTTGCAGATCTTGATAGAATTTCCCAGTGGTGTACTCATTCTTGTAAAATTCAACTCTTTAAAAACTCAACTTCTTGAAATCTCTCTCTCAAAGACATCTCCTAATTTTCCTATATTCTCTCTTCTGCTGACAGTGTAAACGTCCTTTGCCTTCATATAAGCAAAAAAAATGTCTTAGAAACCTCACATCACAATGGTTGCAAGGGCGCCTCAAAGAAGCTGAGAGTCCTGTTTAAACTGCTAGAATTTTTTTCTTCTCCGCAAGTACTCCAATTATACAAAGGCCTCATCTGCTCTTGTATGTAGTACTGCTCTCATAACTGGGGATGCTCAGAATTCACACGTCTTTTGGAAAGGGTTGAGTCAAAGGCTAAAAGACTTATAAACTGTTTCACTCTTACAAATTACTTGACCCTTTAGCTATGCGACGTGAAGTTGGTGTACAGACTCTTTTCAATAGGTACTACAGCTGCAAATGCTCGAGGAAACTGTCCACTCTCATACCTCCACCTTTACGGCATCATCGTAGCACAAGTGGTGCATTGTCTGCACATAAATTTTGTGTTTACAGAGCCCTTTTCAAGGAGGGGGCACACATACATAGAGAGAACTCGTTTAAACACACACACACCTAACGCACAGCCCTCAGGTGGGCGCAGACGGAAGCCTTGAAGAGTGGAAGGTTAAATACAGAAGGAAAAATAGATGAAGGTAGAGAGTTCCACAGAATAGAGGTGGCTGGAAAGAAAGAGGTACCACAACGGGATAGCCTGGGATTTCCTACGTCCACACAAAATTGGTGCGAAAGCAGGGCACCCCTTGTGCAACGAGGACGACGCAATGGTGGAGGAATGCGAGAGGCCAATTCCCTCGAGCACCTGCCATTGTAGTACCTGTAGAAAAGAGATAGCGCGCCAACGTCACGTCGCAGAGACAGAGGGTCAAGAGAGTTTGAAAGTAGGGGACAGTTAATTAATCTTTTAGCTTTTGACTCAACCCTATCCAGAAGAGAGGAGGATACAGAGCCCCCCCAAATGTGAGAACAGTACTCCATACAAGGGCGAATAAGACCCTTATATATTTGGAGTAACTGTTCAGAAGAGAAAAATTCTCGCAATCTGAACAGAACTCCCAGCTTCTTAGAGGCCGCTTTAGCAACCATTGTGATATGTGGTTTCCAAGATAGTTTGTTGTTTATGTTTAGACCAAGAATGTTATGTTATTTACAGGTGAGACGGGAGAGCCATCGAAGAGGATAGGAAAGTTAGGAGGTGTTTTTGAGAGGAGATGTGAAGAAGTTGAGTTTTTAAAGAGTTGAATTTCACAAGGTGCTATGACCCCACCGGGAAATCCCATCCAGATCGGCAAGAATAGAATTGGAAAGTTGAAGACGAGAAGCAACTCTAGAAGCAAAAGAGGGAGCAGATTTGAAATGAGTAGAAGAATGCAGAGTTGAATCATCAGCATAAGAGTGAACAGAGTTAGAAGTGCAGTGGAGAAGATCGTTAATGAAAAGTAAGAATAAGGTTGGAGATAAAACAGAACCCTGAGGAACACCACAGTTGACAGAAAAGGAGGAAGAGGTCGCTCCATCTACAACTGCCGAAATGGAACGATCTGAGAGAAAACTAGACAATGTAAGCAAAGAGAAGGAGGAAACCCAAAGGAGGGGAGCTTGGAGAGCAGGAGTTGAGAAGAGTTTCAAAAATTTTAGATAGAACACAGGTGAGAGCTATTGGTCGATAGTTAGAAGGGTCAGAGCGACTACCTTTTTTCGGGATCGATTGAACAAACGCACGCTTCCAACATTGAGGAAAAGTATTAGTATTAAGGCATAGAGAGTAGAGCTGAACGAGGACAGGCGCTAACTCGAAAGCACACTCCCTCAGAACACGAGGGGGAATGCCATCCGGGCCACTGGCCTTCCTGACGTTCATAGATTTCAGGATCCCATGCACCCGATCATGAGTAATTACAGGCAGAGACATGGGACACCTGAGAGGAGAAGGAGTAGGAGGAGGGATGTCAGAATCGAGCAGGGTGGAATTAGATGAAAAAAGGAGGCCGAAGAGATTAGCCTTTTCGGAAGGAGTATTAGCTACAGAACCATCAGAGCGAATAAGAGGAGGAAAGGCAGATTTACAGAAGTTGTTAGAGATATTTTTGACAAGAGGCCAGAAATTTTTATCAGTGGAGAGCCATGGA
>SEYY01012034.1:40000-48325 GCA_009176605.1 Armadillidium nasatum | reverse complement strand
ATATATATATATATATATATATATATATATATATATATATATATATATATATATATATATGGGTTGGAAAAAAATATGGAAACACCTAGAAAAAATGCATGTATTTATTTCTTAAAATGCTGTGGGATCACCTTTCACATTCATAATTGCTTGAATTCTCCTAAAAATAACTGCTTAAAGAATTACAGGATGGTAAATAATGAAATGTTATACCATTCCTCAGTAGTAGAAGAAGAAATTCCAGTAGGGATGCTGGTGGTGGATAGTGATCACAAACCCTATTCTCCAATACTTTTATAAAAATTTTGCAATTGTTGGGGCAAGGGAAGACATGAAATTTTTCATCCACATGTTAATCAAACCATAAATAGAAAACATGAGCTGTATGAATTGTAGCCTTATTATCTTGATAAATGGCACAACCTCCAAGAAACTTTTCCTTGATCAAGTGGATGAACTTGGTCATCCAAAATTCACACACAGTCCCTGGAAGTTACATTATCACACATGGTAATAATTGGGCTTACAGAATACCATATGACTAACAAAGCCATGACAGAACCTCCTCCATGCTTCAACTGCGACATAAGGTAACCCAGATTTTATTACTGGGATGGTGTTCTCCACACATAAACTTGGACAGAGGTTGGGAACAGTGTGAAAGTTGATTAATCTGACAAAAAGACTTCTTCCATCATCAGGAAGTTCAATCCTTACAAGTAATGCACCACTCTTTTCCCTTTCTGACATACATGTTGTTTACAAAAGGTTGGGCGATTGCAGCAATCCCATGAATATTGAGCCTACTGAGATCCCTTCTCACTGTTTTCGTGCTAACATTGTTTGAAAGACATATTAAGCTTACAAGTACTTTTGAAATTGATATTTTCTTATTTATTTATTTTTGGACTTCTATGGATGGACCAACGATGCTACTGCTTCAACCTGGTAGAGTTTCAGGTCCTTACTACCTCCCCTAGCTACTTTTACAAAAAATAGACTTCTGGGAGCAAGCGAAAGGAACCCTAAGCTCAGATCAAAGAAAAACAAGACACTTACCATGAATGACAAATTCATGCTGACTCACAATTTTATGGCTTTTACAGTTCTTGTCATCCCCTACTTCTTACTTTTTTGCATGCCAATCAGCATTTTCTTTCAATACATTTATGGCATCCTCAATTAAACATCAGAAATTGGCACAGTATTTTTTTGCACCAACTATATATATATATATATATATATATATATATATATATATATATATATATATATATATATATATATATATATATATATATATATATATATATATATATATATATATATATATATATATAACTATTTAAAACCAATATAATTAAAAAATTTAAAAAGTAAAACACTAAAAAGATACTAGCATTGAAGATAAAAAAAAAATAATCAACAATGGAGGATTAAAAACAAAAAGAAAGTGGCAACAGTTTCAGAGACGCATTTCCTGTCTCCCTCATCAGGCCAACAGATATATATATATATATATATATATATATATCTATATATATATATATATATATATATATATATATATATATATATATATATATATATATATATATATATATATATATATATATATATATATATATATATATATATATATATATATATATATAATATACCGTATATATATATATATATATTTTAATTTAACATGAATAGCTAATGGCTCTGTTATTTAAAACAGAGTAGATAAAGATAGTACATATGGTATATTTTAATACTCTGAAGTTTTATTTCATAAATAATTTTGTATTTTTATTAGATATCTGGCTGGATAGATGGATACATAAAAAAAAGACTAAATAGCAACTTGATGTCTGGCCCATCTCTAGTATAAACATATATCATATCAAATACTCAAAAATAACAACAAACCATCTTGCAAAAACTAAAAATGATCTATAATTTAGTCAAGTATTTTTAAAACTATTTTCACTTATGTAATATTCAAAGCAAAAAAAATGTCTACAATGTATCTGAAAACTTATTTCAGGAATTAAAAAATAAATACTTACTAGATTCAAACTCATTGCACAATCTCTTTCTTCGTAATGAAATTCTAGATGGAGTTCGAGAACTCATTTATATAGCACAATGTTGCAAATCAAAAAGTTACGTAACTTGTTCAATTACATTAATTAAAATAGCATGCAGGTTTAATACAGGAACGTATAACAGAATATACATTTGGCACTGAAAAACTATATTAAGTACAAATTTCACTTATACCTATGCGAGCATTTAAAATATAATAATTATTTAAGATACTTTATTAATTTCCTGCAAAAAAATAAAAATGGTTACTTTTATTACTATGGATAAAGGGATAATAAACAAAATAAAACACAGGAAATTCATTAAAGAAAAAATTCATTAACAACATATAAACTATAATTAAAAACATTTTGACTATGGAAACTAAGAAGACTTTTTATATACAAAATGGATAATTTTCTAGCATAAGTTTAAGCTTAATTAGCTTGAAAAGTACAAAAAAGATAAAAATAAGACAAAAAATTACCATTTTCACAAAAAACAACAAAAAAAGGAAGAATTAGCTTTTACTCATATATATATATATATATATATATATATATATATATATATATATATATATATATATATATATATATATATATATATATATATATATATATATATATATATATATATACTGGACGACTAGGTAAAACTAACCACCCTGAAATATAAATTGTAATCAATATTTTTTATGAAAAACTATAAATATTCTCAATTTTAGAGGAAAAAAATTTATTTACACAACATACTGAAAGTGTGCATAGAAGCTCAGCATCAAAATCACAGGGTATACAAAAATATCTGAATGAAAAATTTGTATCTTGCCCAACTATATAACCTATTTTAAAAAAAATTTCTATGTTCAGTCATTTTGGTGCTTTGCACAGGAAAAATTTTGAAAAAAATTAAATTTTTCTCTTGCAATAACTTAATGGTTGGGTATAAAAAAGAAAGTTGCAGAGGTTGTACAGTTGGGCAAGATACACATTTATTATTTAGAAATAATTTTTCATATATATATCCAACCATCTTGGTGCTGTGCACAGGAAAATTTCTGAAAATTTCATGTAATTCGGTTGAAAAATATAAAAGTTAATCAGACTTTTAAATAGTTAGTTTTCCCCCATGATGTGGTTGGTTTTACACTGTTTCAAAAAAGCATTAAAAATTTTTAAACTTTAAAGAAAATTTATATTATTTTATAAGCAAATACATAACCTTTTTTTTTATACCCACTTAGTTAGATTTTTTTATAGTCAATATCTTTTTTTTGAGGCAGACTTAGAAAAATTTTGAATTTAGCAAAAAAAAAATCTGGTAATTGTAGCAATTACAGTAGTGGATTTTTTCGTAAGAAACCAGGTAACTGAAACTAACAACATACCTATGTGTTACGAATTCAACTGGAACTATGCTTAAGAATTTGAAACTATAAACAGTATATTATTATTAACAGTTTAATTTATCATTTATTTAATTTTTCCTAAAATCTTTTTAAAATGTTTATACCATAAATTTAAGATATATATAACACATTATACTTTTATTACAAATAATCAGTTTATTGTACTACGAAAAAACGCTAGTTGAGCAGGCAGTCTGAGATTAGTAAATGAGAGTAGAGAGTCTCTATGCAAGAAGAATAGATGTTTCAAGGCTAAAACAACTTACGCAACGAGTTTGCTACATGATCATAGGAATGAAATATTACCAACAAGTTTTATAACTATTTCGGAGGAAAAAATTATATATATATATATATATATATATATATATTATATATATATATATATATATATATATATATATATATATATATATATATATTATTAGTGATGGATCGGATGTCATATTTTCCAATTTGCGGATGCGGATGCGGATGTTGAATTTTGGAGAAGTGCGGATGCGGATGCGGATGCGGATGTTGAATTTTCGAAAGTGCGGATGCGGATGCGGATTGAATTTTCGAAAGTGCGGATGCGGATGCGGATGTTGAATTTTCGAAAAGTTCGGATGCGGATGCGGATGTTAATTTTTATGAGGATGCGAATGCGGATGCGGATGTTAATTTTGATGAGGATGCGGATGCGGATGTTATATATATATATATATATATATATATATATATATATATATATATATATATATATATATATATATATATATATATATATATATATATATATATATATATATATATATTTCACTATCACCTTTCCACTTTCGTGAGGTGGTGCCCGCCACAATTACCTTACAAACATAACTATTCTTACCTTTCAACGCTTTCACCACCTCCCTCCATCTCTGTCTCCACAAATCTTCTACCCTCGTCTAAACTCAAATTCCTTCCATCAAAATCACTCTCACTCCATCCATCCATCCCCACTTCGGCCTTCCCCTCCCCCTACCCTTCCCCTATCTACATCGGATCTACGTACCTTGCCAATCATTCTGTTCTCTTTCATTCTTCACATATCTCCAAACCATTTTAGCACATCCTCCTCCTCTCTATCAATTACACTCTTCTTCCATTTACACATCTCCCTTATTCTTTCATTTCTAATCCTATCAATCCTTCTCAATTTATATATAACTCTCAAATCTTTCATCTCAAAGACATTGAAACTTTTTCTCGCAAGAGCACTTATCGTCTATGTTTCACACACATACAATACAGAAGGTGAACACATACATTCAAACATTCTTATCTTTATTTCTTTCGAAATTTTTCCTTTCTTCCATACTTTTCTTAGGCCTCCCAATACTTTCATTCCTTCTACCACTCTGTTCTTTATTCCTTTTTCCGTCCCACCCTTACCTTCCACCCAACATTACTAGATATTTGAATTCATTCACCTCCTCAAGTTTCCATTCTCACACTTCTACAAATCAATTCCTCCCTCCACATTTCCTCATCTCCACCTCCAATCCTCATAACTTTATTCTTCGCTGGATTGAATTTCTATCTCGTGTTTGCACATTTCCCTTCAAACTCTCTCACAAGTATTCTCATCTTTTCTCCAGATTCTGCCACCAACACATGCCGCATCATCTGCAAAAAGTAAAACATTCACTTCACATTCACCCTCCATATTTCTCAACGTAAACTCTTCCCTTCTCTCTCCATTTTTCTAAGTAAACCATTCATCAATAGATTAAATAACATGGAGATATTACAAACTCCTGTCTCAATCCCACTCCTTATGCTAAACCAATCCGATAGTTCTCTCTTCACCCTCACTCTTGATCTACAATTCGCATATATATATATATATATATATATATATATATATATATATATATATATATATATATATATATATATATATATATATATATATATATATATATATATATATATATATTAGTGATGGATCGGATGTCATATTTTATAATTTGCGGATGCAGATGTCGAATTTTGGAGAGGTGCGGATGCGGATGTTGAATTTTCGAAAGTGCGGATGCGGATGCGGATGTGGATGCGGATGTTGATTTTTGTGCGGATGTTCCGCATCCGCGCATGCGGATGCCATCACTAATATATATATATATATATATATATATATATATATATATATATATATATATATATATATATATATATATATATATATATATATATATATATATATATATATACCGTATATATATGTACAAAATAAGCTAGCTTGTAAAATTTTGTAAAAATTTTTAATAATGCCAATGATCCAGCAACCTTGCATACTAGAAACTCTTAAGGCTTTGTTATTTTCAAATCCTTATTATGTAATTCCAGTTGAACTTGCAACTTGTAGGTATGTTGCTAGTTTCAGCAACCAGGTCTCGAACAAAAAAATTTACTACTACTATATATATATATATATATATATATATATATATATATATATATATATATATATATATATATATATATATATATATATATATATATATATATATATATATATATATATATATATATATATATATATATATATATATATATATATATATATATATATATATATATATATATATATATATATATATATATATATATATATATATGGCTTAGGTGTAGATTGTTTCTGACTTTCGATATTTTTTATATCAATATTTTTTTATGTCGATATTTTAATACCTATAATTTCTTTACAACAAATTTCAGTTTACTTTGACTGTCATTGTATCCGTTGTTGTTGTTCTTTAAATATGAATCTTCAAGATATAAGTGTAATTTGTTCTAGTGATTGGTCCCTTCTTGCATTATATATATATATATATATATATATATATATATATATATATATATATATTATATATATATATATATATATATATATATATTTTATGTGATGTAATACGGTCCTAGGCTAGTGTGTCGTGCCAACGTTCTTGTATAGGTTAGGCCTCTTTTACGGCAACTTCTTGTCTAGGTTTGGCCTCTTTTACGGCAACTTCGGTAGTTCAGGTTATGATAAGTCAAATTAGGTTCTGCTACAAAAATAAGTAATAATAATTGTGTGAATGTCTGGTGTAATAGCCTCTAATTCTCGCCAACGTTCTTGTTTAGGTTAGGCCTCTTCAATATTTTCTGACAATCGAAAGTCAGAAACAATCTACACCTTTACCTATATATATATATATATATATATATATATATATATATATATATATATATATATATATATATATATATATATATATATATATATATATATAGTGTAATATGGCAGTAGGCCTGTATGACAAATTCTATCTAATCTATCAATATATATATATATATTATATATATATATATATATATATATATATATATATATATATATATATATATATATATATATATATATATATATATAGGCACAAGTCCTTTTGAGGAAGCCATTTCTGAAAATAAAAATGGAAAATATCCCAAATCGTAGAAATGGAAAAGTAGTCGACAAAAGTAGTCACTCACGGGTCGGGGGGTACGGGGGGCAGAGCCTCCCCTTTAGACATATGCTGGGTATAATACCCAATTTAAGTTTTTTAGCCCAAAAATTCTCGTAAAAAAACATTTTTTAAACATCTTACTTTGAACCCCAGTAAAAATTTTGTGGATCCTCAAATTGACCTTACACCCAAAATATAGAGGCTACTTGGAGTTTACTTAAATATAAAAATTAAAAAAGTATATATATATATATATTTATATATTTTTTTTATTATTTTCAATTTTTTTTTTTCAGAAATGGCTTCCTCAAAGGACTTGACTATAATATATATATATATATATATATATATATATAATATATATATATATATATATATATATATATATATATATATATATATAATGGTGTAATATGGCAGTAGGCCTGTATCCCATGACAACATTCTATCTATCAGTTAAGCCTGTATAACATGGTAACTTCGGTTATTCAGATTATAAATTATTTAGAAAACTAAATAACAGTAGTAGTTGTAGTAATAATAATAATAATAATAATAATAATAATAATAATAATAATAATAACATGCATAAATGAAATGAAAGTTATATAATACAAATATCAAAAAATTTGAATTGATATATCAATATTTTTATATATCGAAGGTCACACTTCAGACATTGGGTCCTTTACCCCTTTAATTACAGTACATTGCAGAAAATAACAAACAATTAAAGGATAAATTTAACAGTGGTAATAAATTATTTCTCTATTTTTGTACAAACGAAGGGCAGTCGGAGAACAGTTGCTTCACTATTCAGAGTAAAAATTTTTTTTTTTTTCCTAAGTTTTTCTTTTATATATTTATATTACTTTACTGTAAAGTAACAGCATATGTAGAATGCATTTAAACATGACATCAGAAGATCGCCTGCTAAAAGTTAGTTAGGCTAAGTAGAAAAAAAAATTCAGGCCCTGGTAAATAAGGTATTACCATATTTTCTTTAGAGAGTAATTTGTTTTCCCCTTTCCTTGTATATATATATATATAATATATATATATATATATATATATAATATATATATATAATATTATATATATATATATATATGTATATATATAATTTTCAGTTACAATGCTGTTTTAGTGTAAACTGAAGACATTGCCTTTATTATTAGCAAGTAGACCTAGCATACAGTATTGAACGAAACCAATCTAATGGTTAACACTCGTACATACATAAAATATAACAATAATGACATCAATCAGATTGACAATCTCAAAAAACAAGTTTGCTAGATCTAAATTTACTAACATTTTTAATTTTAC
>SEYY01012034.1:27500-35000 GCA_009176605.1 Armadillidium nasatum | reverse complement strand
AATAATAATAATAATAATAATAATAATAATAATAATAATAATAATAATAATAATAATAATAATAATAATAATAATAATAATAATAATAATAAAATAATAATAATAATAATAATAATAATAATAATAATAATAATAATAATAATAATAATAATAATAATAATAATAATAATAATAATAATAATAATAATAATAATAATAATAAAATAATAATAATAATAATAATAATAATAATAATAATAATAATAAATAATAATAATAATAATAATAATAATAATAATAATAATAATAATAATAATAATAATAATAATCCACAAAAATTAAAATCGCATGGGAACACCTACTTGATAGATAGAGAGATAGATAGATAGATAGATAAATAAATAAATAGATAGAGAATTAAATAGATAGATAGATGGATATAAAGATAGATCGATACATACATAGATAGATAAATAGATAGATAGATAGATAGATAGATAGATAGAGAGGTAGAGAAATTCATATATACATGCATACATACATACTTACATACATACATGCATACATACATATATACATACATACATACATACATATATACATACATTCATACATACATACATACATACACACATAGATGGATGATAGATAGATAGAGATATAGATAGGTAGATAGATAGATAGATAGATAAAGCTATGAATGAATAAATAGACTGATAAACAAACAGAGAAATAAAATATATTGACAAGAAATAAAATAGTGTAAATAGATTTAAAAACGATTGGATGAAAATCAAAGAAACAAGCTCTGTAATGATCTACTGCTCCTGACAAAGCATGGATAAGTCGGCATTCAAGAAGCAATGGCTCCACATCATTGTAGAATCATAGGTGTATGTGACACAGTCGTATGGATCCGTGTTAATTGAAGTTGGGTTCCAGTTCTTCGGTTCAAACGGGTTTTCTTTTCTCACTGCAAGAAAGAAAGAAATCACTTATTTAAAATCTTGATAGCTGCATCATTTGTATTATTATTATTAGAGGTGGACCGGATATCCGCATCCGCATCCACAACTGCGGATATCCGTATCATTTTTCAAATATCCGCATCCGCGGATATCCGCAATTGGATATCCGCAACCGCATCCCCATCCGCGAATAGCAAAAAATTAGGATGCTTATGCGATGAGATGATAGAAACAGCTAAAATAACGCCTTTCAAGAAAAAGCAAAAGCTCTCAGATACAAAAGAAACAAAATCTGTTAGCTTAAGCATTGCTAAATAATAAAAGATCTTCTAGCTTTCAGCAGCGATGAAGAATCACAGTCAGAAGTGTCAAAGGATACAATATCGATTATTGAAAATTATATGAAACTCCCACGTTTGGAGGCAGATAAAGACCAACTGGTTTGGTGTAGAGTTAATTGCAAAAGTTTCCCTTTTCTTGCTGAGCTGGCAAGGACTTATTTGGCATGTCCTTCAACTAGTGTTGCTAGTGAGCGTCTTTTCAGTGGAGCAGGCCTCATTTACGACGAAAAGCGAACCAAACTTTCACCTGAAAGAGCCCAAAAGCTTTTATTTCTAAAAAAAAAATAACCAATTATTAACTTCAAATGGAATTCAAGAATTGGGTCCCCGTCCCACACCTAGGTAACATAGATTCTGGATATTATATATAAAATTCCAAGAATCAATGGCAAAAACTATAAAAAAAAATTAAACTATCCGCATCTGCGGATATCCGCAACCGCATCCGCATCAGCGGATAGTAAAAAATTACTATCCGGTCCACCTCTAATTATTATTATTATTATTATTATTATTATTATTATTATTATTATTATTTTAATGATTATTATCTTACGAGTTTTGTCTGCATAAACTTCAACTCCTTCTTCTTCGATATCATTCAAAGGATACCAGGTGCTTACCGAACTCAAAGTCAAAGAATTTTTAGTATAGAATTGAAATTCTTCCTGAAAGAGTAGCAATTAGCTTTAAATAAAGATAAAAAATTATGAAAAATTATTTAAATATTTTTTTTTTCAGAAAGTAATTTTAGCAATCGAAATAATAATAATAATAATAATAATAATAATAATAATAATAATAATAATAATAATAATAATAATAATAATCAGAGGTAGGAATTCCGCAATTCCTCAATAGCGGACTGACAAAAAAAAATTGCGGAATTGCGATCGCGATAATTTTTAAATACGTTGCTGAATTGCAGTTGAGGAATGTCAAAAATTTAAGGTCCGCTATCGCAATTTTCCAAAAAATCAATAAAATTTCTTGAAAATTTAAGAACATTCTTGAAGTGTGGAGAAACTTCTAGATTAGCCGTAACTAGTATTAGCCATTTCTAGTAGTGTTTAGATCAGCTTGCTGTAACTGGTTGATCATTTTAATCAACTATTTAATTAATAATTCCTATCGTGCAGTAATTAATTAATGCTACGTGGCAATTGTCACGTTTTTCGCGCCTTTATTGTGTTTCCTGAACATTGGGTAGAAGCCTTCCACTAAAGTTGAATTTTTGAATCGCAATTATTGGCGTTCTAATGTATATTTATGTTCTTTCCTCCACACAATTCGATTTGCTTTCTCAAATGTGTAATTTACATATTAATCTTTAATCGGTTAAAAATCAATTTAATTATTTAGGTTGGTTCCAAATGGCACAACACGAGTAGCTACTTGGTAATTTTCTTCCCCTTTAAAAACCTGAGGAGCACTGTTTTTCGCACGCCTTTTTAGATTCAATGGTTTCAAACAGAGGCTCTGTTTAATTCCCTTTGCTTCATTCAACATTACCTTCTTGTTGCTGAAATTTACATCCATTATTATTTTAAGAGGTTTGTTAGAATTCTATTTATTTCCAGCAAGTTCTCTTTTAATGTGACATTTGTTTTGATTTTCGGTTTACTGCATTTCACTGTCAAGAGTGAATGCCTCCCCGATGCACATCACGTCATATAGCGATATATCTCCCCGATAGGCATAATATATATATATATATATATATATATATATATATATATATATATATATATATATATATATATATATATATATATATATATATATATATATATATATATATATATATATATATATATATATATATATATATATATATATATATATATATATATATATATATATATATATATATATATATATATATATATATATATATATATATATATATATATATATATATATATATATATATATATATATATATATATATGTCTCCTCTGGTGGGCAAAGGCCAATGGCCTACCAATATCGACCAGAGTTGGGGAGCATTCGAAATCGGGTAGCTAATGGCCGACGTGACCCGATACACGGAGTTTAAAAGTGTGCAAGTCAAAGTAAGTTGGGAAAACAGACAAAGGTAGTGTGTTCCAGACTTTACCAGTAGAGTTCATGTAAGAGTGAGCATAGCGGTTAAGTCTGGGCTCGGAGAGTTGGACAGAGAAAGGATGAGACTGTGTATAAAGTCGTGTCACATGAGCCCTTCTCAGAAGAGCATTGTCCGTTGTAATAGCGATAGTATTGTGACGCAACAATTCGACGGGCAGAAAGAGATTGGAGAGAGTTAGTAAGAGCAGTAGAGTTGATAAGACGAAAAGCCCTAGACTCCACCTTTTCAAGAAGAACTGTATGTGTGGAACCACCCCAGATATGCGAAGCGTACTCCATACATTGGCGAACAACACCCCTATACAGAGCAAGCAATTTGGGTGGCGTAAAAAAAACAACGAAGGCGCCTCAGAAGACCCAAGCACTTAGAAGCTTGTTTAGAGAGAGAAGTAATGTGATCTTTCCAAGAAAGATCACGAGAAAAAGAAGCACCGAGAATATTGAGAACAGATGAAGGTTTGAGTTGAGTGTTTGCGAAGAAGATGTCATAGTTGTGTGGAAGATTGTGTTGAGTAGAAAGATGGAGGAATTGAGTTTTTGAGGCATTGAAAATGACCATGTTTTCTCTGCCCCAATTTGAAATACGAGAAAGATCAGAGGTCAGTTGCTCTAAGGCCACTTCTTGAATCTATCAACTGCTGTTGGAAGGGAAGTCTTTCAAATTGAAGGGAATAGTGAAGGGTGGAGTCATCGGAATAGGAGTGTATAGAAGACTAAGTAATAGAGAGAAGATCATTGATGAAAATTAGAAAAAGTGTTGGGGATAGGACAAATCCTTGAGGAACACCACTATTTATAGATTTATAGGAAGATCGGTGGCTGTCTACAACAGTTGCTACAGAACGACCAGAAAGGAAATTAGAAAAAAGGTCACAGAGAGAAAGATAGATTCCGAAAGAAGGAAGTTTGGAAATCAAAGCTTTGTGCCAGACTCTATCGAAAGCTTTCGATATGTCTAGCGCTACAGCGAAAGATTCACCAAAACCCCGAAGAGCGGAGGACCAAGAGTCAGAAAGTAGAGAAAGAAGATCACCAGGAGAACGTTCTTTACGAAAGCCATATTGACGATCAGAGATAAGATTAGAAGAATTGAGAAGTTTCCAAATCTTCCTGTTAAGGATAGATTCGAAAACTTTAGAAAGAACTGATGTTAAAGAAATGGGACGATAGTTAGAGGGATGAGAGGGGTCCCCCTTCTTAGGCACAGGTTGAATGAGCGCACGTTTCCAGCAAGAAGGGAAGTTTCGAAGTAGAAAGGCAAAGACGAAATAGTTTACCAAGGCAGGGTGCAAGCTCGGAAGCACAAGTTTTGAGAACCGCAGGAGGAATACCATCAGGACCATACGCCTTCTTAGTATTAAGCTCAGAGAGAGTAGAAATGACATCTTTAGAAGAAATTACAATGTTAGGCATAAATGAGTTGGAGGGGGTTGAAGTAGGAGGAATAGCTCCGGAATCGTCTAAGGTATAGTTAGAGGCAAAAGTTTGAGCGAAGAGTTAAGCTTTAGCAGAAGGTAAAATGGCAGTTGTTCCATCAGAAGAGACAAGAGGAGGGAAAGAGGAAGAAGCAAAGTTAGAGTTGACATATTTTGCAAAATACCAGAAAGGGCGAGAGGAAGAAGAACCAGAAAGATTATTGCATTTGTGGCGGTGTAAAGAGTTTTTGGTGTCTCGAAGAATAGTTTTTGCACGATTCCGGGATGAAAAATAAATTGAAGAGTTTCAGGAGTTTGAAGACGACGGTAATCTCTCAAGGCAGCATTCCTACGGCGGATAGCGCGAGAAGAAGAAGAGTTAAACCAGGATTTGTTAGGTTTAGTAGAAGGGATAGAATATGGAATGTACGCCTCCATGACAGAGAAAATCACCTCAGTTATGCTCTCAGCACACTCCGAGTGACCCCTCCCAGGAAAGCAATAATCATTCCATGGGAAATCAGAGAAGTACAACCGCAAGTCAGACCAGTTAGCAGCACCGAAGTGCCACAAACGTCTCCTCGTCGAAGGCGGGGGCTGTTCTTACGGAAAACTTGTAGAGACAGAACAAGATACGGAGATAAGGTGATCGGATGAACCCAGAGGAGGAAAGAGTTTAACAGTATAAGGAGAAGGATAAGAAGTAAGGAAAAGATCAAGTATGTTGGGTTCATCACCAAGACGGTCAGGGATACGGTAGGGAGTTGCACCAACTGCTCAAGGTTGTTCTGGATAGAAAATTGTAGGCTGGATCATGTGAACTAGATGAAAGCCATTGACGGTGGTGAACATTGAAATCACCTAAAACGATGAATTCGGAGAAAGGAAAAGAAGACAGTATGTGCTCTATTTTGGAGTTTAAATAGTCGAAGAATTTTGGATAGTCAGTAGAATTAGGAGATAAATAAACTGAACAAATAAATTTAAATGTAAAATTGCAAGAGAGCTTTAGCCATAAAGTAGAGAATTCAGGAGACTCCAAATTAGACACACGAGAGCAAATAACATCGTTGCGCACATATAACCGCCTTTAGCTGAAAATTGAGGATAGAGACAGTAGGAGGTAACAGAATAAGGCTTGCTGTCGGCACACCCAAGCACCTGAGTTTCGGTTAGAAACAAGAGGTGAGGTCTAGAAGAAGAGAGATGGTGTTCGACAAAGGGGAAATTAGTTAAAAGACCGCGAATGTTGCAGAAATTAATGAAAAAAGAAGACCCTGCACCGGGGCAAGCCGGACGCCGAGTCATGGCGGCACCATCCCCATCAACGGAGGCCGCCAACTCCCAAGTGATGATGGGGTGAGGGGTGGAGGTTGAGGGGCATTCTTTGGATGCCGCCCCTCGTAGCATCTCCGAGGCAGCTGTGAGTTTCGCCATTTTGATTTTTTTGTTTTATAAAGGTAATGTAAGAGTAAGCGCCTTTAAAATGTGGGAGCATGTGAAGAATTGGGGTGGAGAGGTAGTGGGAGCATAAACACTCCAGTGTGAGGTGAAGGTACACTAGAGACCCCCTGAGAAGGTAAAACGCCAAAAGGAACGAACCAAAGGACAACGGAGTGAAACGGAATGGTCTAGCCCATCCTATCTTTCCGCGGGTTATGCCCAATGGGGGGTACTTGCATCGCTTCGGACGGCGCTACGTCCTCCCCCTATATATATAAACGTTTATAAGACAAAAAAAAAAATTTTTAAATAAATAAATATTTGGGGAATTGCGATAGCGGAATTGCAGTATCGGACTGCGAAGCAGAAAAGATTGAGAAATTTTGATAACGGAATGCGCGATAAAAAATTGCGGACTAACAAAAAAATTGAGGGTGCCCACCTCTGTTAATAATAATAATGATAATAATAATAATAATAATAATAATAATAATAATAATAATAATAATAATAATAATAATAATAATAATAATAATAAAAATAATAATAATAATAATTGCATTTAAATAACAGTAATAAAAATATTAATAACATTAAGATAATAATAAAAAGAATTATGAAAGTAATAAATAATATAATAATATATATATATATATATAATATATATATATATATATATATATATATATATATATATATATATATATATATATATATATATATATATATATATATATATATATATATATTAAAGACTGACATGTCCCGAAACACGGTGTTTAAAGGTGTGAAAGTCATAGAAATTTGGGGAAATAAATGAAGGGAGTGTGCTTCTGACTTTACTTGTATAATACATTTAACATTAAGCATAGAGGTAAAGTCTGGGGTTAGAGAGTTGGACAGGAAAAGGATGAGACTGTTTAGAAAGACGTATAACTCAAGCCTTTCTCAATAGAGGAGGTATGCGACAGGAGAGTTCAGAAGAAATGTTCATTGTAATAGGGATAGTATAAAGAAACTGACTCAACAATACGACTTTCAGAAAGAGACGGGAGAATTAGTGATAGCAGGAGACTTGATAAGACGAGAAGTTCTAGACTCCACCTTTTCAAGGAGAGCTGTATGAGAGAAACCCCCCAAGATGTGTGAGGCGTAAGCTACATAGGGACGAACAGAACCCCTATAAAGAGAAAGCAACTGGGGTGGATTGAAGAAATTCTGAAAGCG
>SEYY01012034.1:12500-15000 GCA_009176605.1 Armadillidium nasatum | reverse complement strand
GACTAGGGTTTATAGGATGATATTTAATATGAATATGGTTTCTAATGCTGAATGTGTTAGGAAGGTTTGGAGAGGTGAACATATTTCTTGTTCTCACTAAGAGTCCCCTGTGCTCCTCTTTTTTAATAATGCTGCCAACATAGATATCGTTACCGACATCACATGTATATTTATATACAATAAAAGAGAGCAGATGCTCTGTTGAATGTTCTTTTGTGGGTTATAAAAGAATCTAAAGACATACTGGGAGTAAAAGAACCCATACTAGCGCACCTGCACTCCTCAATTGTATGCAAATATATAGTGGTGTCTGTAACGGCATTGATAAATTTTACATAAGTAGTTTGAGTCTAACATAACAATTTTTTTTGTTTTTTTTTATTTTTTTTTTTTACAGAACACCGCCACTCACGGGCATAGCCCTTTTCAAGGAGGGAGCACACACAAAATAAAAAATAAAAAACATTCAAACACAGACCTAACGCACATCCCTCAGGTGGGCACAGACGGAAGCCTTGAAGAGAGGAAGATTAAATACAGGAGGAAAAATAGATGATGGTAGAGAGTTCCACAGAACAGAGGTGGCTGGAAAGAAGGAGGCACCACAACTGGCCAGCCTGAGGTTTACTAAATCCACACAAAATTGGTGCGAAAGCATGGCACCCCTTGTGCAACGAGGACAACGCAACGGTGGAGGAATGCGAGAGGCCAATTCTCTCGAGCACCTTCCATTGTAGTACCTATAGAAAAGGGATAGTGCGCCAATGTCATGTCGCAGAGATAGTGGGTCAAGAGAGTTATAAAGTAGGGGACAGTTTATTAATCTTTTAGCTTTAGACTCAACCCTATCCAGAAGAGAGGAGGAGCCGGAACCCCCCCAAATGTGAGAACAGTACTCCATACAAGGGCGAATAAACCCCTTATATATTTGGAGTAACTGTTCAGAAGAAAAAAATTCTCGCAACCTGAACAGAATTCCCAGCTTTTTAGAGGCCGCTTTAGCAACCATTGTGATATGAGGTTTCCAAGAGAGTTTATTGTTTATGCTAAGACCAAGAATGTTAATGTTATTTACAGGTGAGACGAGAGAGCCATCGAAGAAGATTTTAAAGAGTTGAATTTCACAAGGTTGCTATGTCCCCACCGGGAAATCCTATCCAGATCGGCAAGAATAGAATCGGAAAGTTGAAGACGAGAAGCAACTCTAGAAGCAAAAGAGGAAACAGATTTGAAATGAGTAGAAGAATGTAGAGTTGAGTCATCAGCATAAGAGTGAACAGAGTTAGAAGTGCAGTTGAGAAGATCATTAATGAAAAGTAAGAATAAGGTTGGAGATAAAACAGAGCCCTGAGGAACACCACAGTTGACAGAAAAAGAGGAAGAGGTCGCTCCATCTACAAGGGCCGAAATGGAACGATCTGAGAGAAAACTAGACAAAAGTAAGCAAAGGGAAGGAGGAAACCCAAAGGAAGGGAGCCTGGAGAGCAGCGACGCATGCCATACCCAGTCAAAAGCCTTGGATATGTCAAGCGCCACCACACAAGACTCCCTGTAGTCCCTAAGGGCAGAAGACCATAGATCAGTAAGATAGGAAAGTATGTCACCAGTTGACCTCGAGCGTCGAAAGCCATCGAACCATGGATTTTGAGAGAAAAAGATTTAGTTGAAGATGGAATGAATCTGCCCATCCCATCAAGAATCACTCCCCCTACCTTTTCAGCAGAGACAGAAGCATCCCCAGAGATAAAGCAAGATTCACTCCAATGATAGTTAGCAAAGAAGCGGCGCATTGCCCCCCAATTAGCCCGATTAAAGTGCCAGAAAGTACGTTTAGGGCATGGTGGAGCTGTTGGAGAGAAAGCATTATAACTAAGAGCTATAAGATTATGGTCAGAGTTACCAATAGGAGGGAAAATGGTGTATTTATAACTAGAAGGAGTAGTGGTGAAGCATAAATCAAGTGTATTCAAGAATTGGTTAGGACGATCTGGAATGTGTGTGGGTTCCATAATTAACTGCTCCAGATCGTTGAGAATGCTGAATGATTTGGCCTCCCTCCCACCTGTATCAGTATGAGAGGAGCCCAACCATTCAGTGTGATGTACATTGAAATCCCCTAAATAGAGGACTTCAGCATTTGGATGAGAAGAAGTAACAGTCTCGTGAGAAGTAGTAAGATATTGAAAAAGAACTGGAAAATCTGTTCCATTAGGGGAGCAGTAGCAGAAACACAAGATAATTGTAGTAGTAGGAAGACAGATTTTAAGCCATAAAACGTCGAAATTAGGAGATTCTAGATTTACGAGACGTGTCACAGGAGTGTTAATGTTAATATAGGCACAGACTCCACCATTTAGACGGAAATTGTGAAAAAAGTTGTAGTTTAGAGACATTAAGATTGCTAGAGAAAGAATCCCTGTCCAGTTGGATCTCAGACAGAAGCAATAGGTTAGGACGAGAGGCAGTGAGATGGTGTTCAACAGACGCGAGATTAGATCGA
>SEYY01012034.1:0-7500 GCA_009176605.1 Armadillidium nasatum | reverse complement strand
TGAGTTCATATTGGTTTAAATAATCAGTTAATTAAATTCATTAACGCATATTACAAATTGTGATGTAATAATTTCAACGAAATAAAATCAATGGACATTATTCAATTTTACTGCAATTAAAGCGGCTTGTCACAATAAGAAATAATGCACACACTTACAGATATATATATATATATATATATATATATATATACTATATATATATATATATATATATATATATATATATATATATATATATATATATATATATATATATATATATATATATATATATATATATATATATATATATATATATATATATATATATATATATATATATATATATATATATATATATATATATATATATATATATATATATATATATATATATATATATATATATATATATATATATATATATATATATATATATATATATATATATATATATATATATATATATATATATATATATATATATATATATATATATATATATATATATATATATATATATATATTATATATATATATATATATATATATATATATATATATATATATATATATATATATATATATATATATATATATATATATATATATATATATATATATATATATATATATATATATATATATATATATATATATATATATATATATATATATATATATATATATATATATATATATATATATATATATATATATATATATATATATATATATATATATATATATATATATATATATATATATATATATATATATATATATATATATATATATATATATATATATATATATATATATATATATATATATATATATATATATATATATATATATATATATATATATATATATATATATATATATATATATATATATATATATATATATATATATATATATATATATATATATATATATATATATATATATATATATATATATATATATATATATATATATATATATATATATATATATATATATAGTAACTATAAAACCACTTAATAAAACAATAAAAATAATAAAAAGTTAAAATTAAGGGGAATTAACTAAGTGTTAAAACCGGCAAAAGCAGAAATAGGAATAAAAATTTAAAACACACAATATTTCAAGGAACTATGTCCTCCTCATCTGGTGCGACAAGATTAAAAGAAGTTAAGAAAGAATGCGAAGAATCAGAGTACTTACTTATATAGAGGCTAAGATGTAACAAACAAACGAACAGACAAATGGAAAGGGCGCAAGCGCATAAATAATTTTAAAAAACCAAAATCATAAAAGTGTCTTTAAAAAATTAAAAGTAAAATCATCCAATTCAAAGAAACCGGTGGAAGAATTAAAATTGTTACTATTTTTTATAAAAAATGATTCAACCAGTCTTAAGATATTTTTATTTTTTGAAAGATAAATGAACCGAGAACTATTCCAATTGATAATATGATTTTCAGTGATGTGTGAAAAAAAGGCATTACTAAGATTTTGTCTTTGAATATCTGCTTTATGTTTTGAGATGCGAACATGCAAAGTCTTTAGAGTCTCACCAATATAAGATTTGTTACAAGTGTCACAATCAACTTTATACACGCTTCCTGTTGGTACTATTTTGGATGTGTTGTTCTTAATTAAATTTGAATGCAAAGTGTCAGGGAACGTAAAAATAAGGTTAATGTTAAGAGTGTTTTTCAACATAAATTTCAAACATAGTAATGATTTTGCATAAGGAAGTATGATTATATTTTGGGGCTGGACAGGAATAGACGGATTATGACAATTATAAAAGTTTAAACGTGCTTTTCGGTATTGCGTTTGGATGTAGTCATGTGAATATCCGAGGTTCAAGAAAAGTTGGAAAACAAATATTTTTTCTTCATCTATAAAGCAAGGATCTGTGAGTAAAAACGATCGAGAGAAGGAATTGAAGATTATGTTCTTTTTGATATAGTCAGGGTGGTCGGAGAAAGAATGCAAAAGTTGGTTTTTGGAGGTCGGTTTTCTAAATATTTTAAATGTAAGAGATGTGTTATTTTGCAGAATATTCAGATCTAAAAATGTAATGTGGTTATTAATTTGACATTCAAATGTGAATTTTATTGAGGGAGTCAAATCATTCATTTGAGAGATGAAATCAATTACAGGGAAATCACTAGGAACAACTGCAATTACGTCATCTACGTATCTGAACCAAGAAAAGATTGAATGGAAGGAAGGTATGTTTGGTAACAATAAAGACTCGAAAAATTCCAGTCTCAGTCCAATTGTTGCCAACATATATATGGAATTTTCGAGTCTTTATTGTTACCAAACATACCTTTCTTCCATTCAATCTTTTCTTGGTTCAGATACGTAGATGACGTAATTGCAGTTGTTCCTAGTGATTTCCCTGTAATTGATTTCATCTCTCAAATGAATGATTTGACTCCCTCAATAAAATTCACATTTGAATGTCAAATTAATAACCACATTACATTTTTAGATCTGAATATTCTGCAAAGTAACACATCTCTTACATTTAAAATATTTAGAAAACCGACCTCCAAAAACCAGCTTTTACATTCTTTATCCGACCACCCTGACTACATCAAAAATAATTTTCAATTCCTTCTCTCGATCGTTTCTACTCACAGATCCTTGCTTTATAAATGAAGAAAAAATATTTGTTTTCCAACTTTTCTTGAACCTCGGATATTCACATGACTACATCCAAACGCAATACCGAAAAGCACGTTTAAACTTTTATAATTGTCATAATCCGTCTATTCCCGTCCAGCCCCAAAATATAATCATACTTCCTTATGCAAAATCATTACTATGTTTGAAATTTATGTTGAAAAACACTCTTAACATTAACCTTATTTTTACGTTCCCTGACACTTTGCATTCAAATTTAATTAAGAACAACACATCCAAAATAGTACCAACAGGAGGCGTGTATAAAGTTGATTGTGACACTTGTAACAAATCTTATATTGGTGAGACTCTAAAGACTTTGCATGTTCGCATCTCACAACATAAAGCAGATATTCAAAGACAAAATCTTAGTAATGCCTTTTTTTCACACATCACTGAAAATCATATTTTCAATTGGAATAGTTCTCGGTTCATTTTTCTTTCAAAAAATAAAAATATCTTAAGACTGGTTGAATCATTTTTTATAAAAAATAGTAACAATTTTAATTCTTCCACCGGTTTCTTTGAATTGGATGATTTTACTTTTAATTTTTTAAAGACACTTTTATGATTTTGGTTTTTTAAAATTATTTATTCGCTTGCGCTCTTTCCATTTGTCTGTTCGTTTGTTTGTTACATCTTAGCCTCTATATAAGTAAGTACTCTGATTCTTCGCATTCTTTCTTAACTTCTTTTAATCATGTCGCACCAGATGAGGAGGACATAGTTCCTTGAAATATTGTGTGTTTTAAATTTTTATTCCTATTTCTGCTTTTGCCGGTTTTAACACTTAGTTAATTCCCCTTAATTTTAACTTTTTATTATTTTTATTGTTTTATTTAGTGGTTTTATAGTTACTATTAATAATAGAGCACGAGTGAATTAGTTCTCTTTAAAAGTCGTTTTAATATATATATATATATATATATATATATATATATATATATATATATATATATATATATATATATATATATATATATATATATATATATATATATATATATATATATATATATATATATATAAACTTACAAAACAAATTAATGCAAAATTCATGGGTACCATACATCCGTTCCAAGAAAGACCGTTTTCGAAGTCGTAAAGTACACAGTCGTAAATTGCAATGTTCACTGAATTCGGGGACCATTCGGTTGGTTCAAAAGGATTGTCTTCCCTTCCTATATATATATATATATATATATATATATATATATATATATATATATATATATATATATATATATATATATATATATATATATATATATATATATATATATATATATATATATATATATATATATATATATATATATATATATATATATATATATATATATATATATATATATATATATATATATATATATATATATATATATATATATATATATTTTTTTTTTTTTTCTCCTATGATGGGAAAAGGCCAGAGGCCTACCAATGTTCCACCAGAGTTGGGAGGAAAGTCGGAAACATGATCAAATTAAAGGCCGACATGACCTGATACACGGCGTTTAAAGGTGCCTAAGTCATAGGAAGTTGGAAAAATAGATGAAGGAAGTGTGTTCCAGACTTTACCAGTAGAGTACTTGTAACATTGAGCATAGCGGTTAAGTCTGGGGTCAGAGAGTTGGACAGAGAAAGGATGAGACTGTGTAGAAAGACGAGTCGCACGAACCATTCTTAATGGAGGAGGTATGCGACGAGAGAGTTCAGAAGAGCAGTGTCCATTGTAATAGCGATAGTATAGAGAGAGTGACGCAACATTTCGACGGGCAGAAAGAGATTGGAGTGAATTAGTGAGAGCAGGAGAATTGATAAGGCGAAAAGCTCTAGGCTCCACCTTTTCCAGGAGAGCTGTGTTTGTGGAACCACCCCAGATGTGTGACGCATACTCCATACAGGGGCGAACAACACCCCTATACAGAGCAAGCAACTGGGGTGGTGTGAAGAAATATTGAAGGAGCCTCAGAACACCTAACCTCTTAGAAGCTTGTTTAGAAAGAGAGGTAATGTGATCTTTCCAAGAAAGATCAAGAGAAAAAGAAACACCGAGAAGATTATGGAGAGATGAAGGTTTGAGTTGCGTGTTTTCGAAGAAGACATCGTAGTTGTGTGAAAGATTGTGTCGAGTAGAGAGATGGAGGAATTGAGTTTTTGAGGTATTGAAAACGACCATGTTTTCTTTGCCCCAATTTGAAATGAGAGATAGATCAGAGGTTAGTTGCTCCAAGGCCACCCTCCTTGCCTCTATTAACTGTTGCTGGGAGGGGCATCTTTCAAAATGAAAAGAGTAATGAAGGGTGGAGTCATCAGCATAGGAGTGGATAGGAGATGAAGTAATAAAGAGAAGGTCCTTAATGAAAAGCAGAAAAAGTGTTGGGGATAGGACAGATCCTTGAGGAACACCACTATTAATAGATTTATAGGATGAACGGTGGCCGTCTACAACAGCTGCTATAGAACGACCGGAAAAGAAATCAGAGAGAAGGTCACAGAGAAAAGGATATATTCCGAAAGAGGGAAGTTTGGAAATCAACGCTTTGTGTCAGACTCTATCGAAAGCTTTTGATATGTCCAGCGCCACAGCAAAAAATTCACCGAAATGCCAAAGAGCTGAGGACCAAGAGTCAGAGAGAAGGGAAAGAAGATCACCAGTAGAGCGTTTCTTTCGAAAGCCATACTGGCGATCTGAGATAAGATTAGAAGAATTGAGATGTTTCCAAATCTTCCTGTTAAGGATAGATTCGAAAACTTTAGAAAGAACGGAGGTTAAAGAAATATTACGATAGTTAGAGGGCTGAGAGGGGTCCCACTTCTTCGGCACAGGCTGAATGAGCGCACGTTTCCAGCAAGAAGGGAAGGTTGAAGTAGAAAGACATAGACGAAATAGCTTACCAAGGCAGGGTGAAAGCTCGGAAGCACAAGTTTTGAGAACCACAGGAGGAATACCATCAGGACCGTACGCCTTCTTAGTGTTAAGTTCAGAGAGAGCAGAAGTGACGTCTTTAGAAGAAATTACAATTTTAGTCATAAATGAGTTAGATGGGGTTGAAGGAGTAGGAACAGCTCCGGAATCGTCTAAGGTTGAATTTAAGGCAAAAGTTTGAGCAAAGAGTTCAGCTTTAGAGGAAGGCAAAACGGCAGTTGAACCGTCAGAAGATACTAGAGGAGGGAAAGAGGAAGAAGCAAAGTTAGAGTTGACATTTTTTGCAAAATGCCAGAAAAGGCGAGAGGAAGAGGAGCCAGAAAGATTATTGCATTTGCGACGGAGATAAGAGTTTTTAGTATCTCGAAGAATAGATTTTGCACGATTCCAGGATGAAATATAAGTTGCATTAGATTCTGGAGTTTGAAGACGACGGTAGTCCCTGAAGGCAGCATCCCTGCGGTGGATAGCACGAGAACAAGGTTTATTAGGTTTAGTGGAAGGGAAAGAATATGGAATGTACGCCTCCATGCCAGAGAGAATCACCTCAGTTATGCACTCTGCACACTCCGAGGGACCCCTCCCAGTAATCATTCCATGGAAAATCAGAAAAGTACGACCGCAAGTCAGACCAGTTAGTGGCACCGAAATGCCAGAAACGTCTCCTCGCCGAGGGCGGGGGACGTTCTTGCGGAAGACTTGAAGAGACAGGACAAGTTACGGAGATAAGAAGATGATCGGATGAATCCAGAGGAGGAAAGAGTTTAACAGTATAAGGAGAAGGATTAGAAGTTAGAAAAAGGTCTAGAATGTCGGGTTCATCACCAAGACGGTCAGGGATACGGGTAGGGAGTTGCACCAACTGCTCAAGGTTGTTGTGGATAGAAAATTGGAAGGCGAGTTCACCAGCTGGATCTTGAGAACTAGATGAAAGCCATTGGCGGTGGTGAACATTGAAATCACCTAAAATGATGATTTCGGAGAAAGGAGAAGAAGAAAGAATGTGTTCTATTTTGGAGTTAAGATAGTCGAAGAATTTTGGATAGTCTGTAGAGTTAGGAGATAAGTAGACAGAACAAATAAATTTAGTTGAAGAGTTGCAAGGAAGTTTGAGCCATAAAGTTGAGAATTCAGAAGACTCCAAATTAGGGACACGAGAACAAACAACATCGTTGCGCACATATGCGCAACATCCGCCTTTGGCTGAAAATTGAGGATAGAGACAGTAGGAGGAAACAGAGTAGGGTTTGCTGTCAGAGCACTCAGACACCTGAGTTTCAGTTAAGAACAGGAGATGAGGTCTAGAAGAAAAGAGGTGGTGTTCGACGAAGTGGAGATTAGAAAAAAGACCGCGAATGTTGTAGAAATTAATGAAAAACGAAGACCGTGCACCAGGGCAAGCCGGCATAGAGGTCTTGGTGGCGCCAACCCCATCACCGGAGGCCACCAACTCCCAAGTGGTGATGGGGGAAGGAGTAGATGAGGGGCTATATTTGGAATCCGCACCTCTTGGATTCTCCGAGGCAGATTTAAGTTTTGCCTTTTTTTGATTAATTTAATAGGTAATGTAAGTATGAGCGTTTGTAAATATTGTAGGACACATGTGAAGAAGGAGGAAGGTTGGAGCATAGGCACTCCAATGGGAGTCAAGGGTACACTAGAGACCCTCTGAGAAGATGAAACGCGAAAAGGAACGAACCAAAGGGCAACGGAGTGAAACGGAATGGTCTAGCCCATCCTATCACCCGTGGTTATGCCCAATGGGGGTACTTGCATCGCTTCGGACGGCGCTACGTCCTCCCCCCCCCTATATATATATATATATATATATATATATATATATATATATATATATATATATATATATATATATATATATATATATATATTATATA
>SEYY01012033.1:22500-27385 GCA_009176605.1 Armadillidium nasatum | reverse complement strand
TCGTTTTCCGAGGGCTCCCTCTTTTAGTGCTTTCTTTATTTTGAAAGACGTCCCACCCTACTGCAAATAACTCATATAAGGAGGGGTAGACTTAAAAACAAAGTAACCTCTGACCTTTTTCGAATTTCTAATTGGAGAAAATATAGTTGTATTAAATGCCTCAAAAAGCCCAGTTCTTTCAACTTTCTACCCAACATAATCTAACACACAACCTATGATATCTTTGAAAACAGGTCAAACTCTTTTATTGTCCTTAATATTATTAGCGTTTCTTTTTCGCGCTAATCTTTCTGTAGAAGTTTCTAATATGTTGAGTTATTGTGAGACGTTTTCGAGGTTTCTTCAAAACAATTCAGCTGCTTACTCTTTATAGGTGTGTCTTTCATTCCTATATTGGGTATGCTTCAAATGTATGGAATAGTTCCACTTACACTGCTCTTGTAGAAAAGAATGATTCTAAGGCTTTTCGTCTCTTAATTTTCTTTTTATTTTCTGCAATCTCTTTCTGTCCCATGAACTGTTGCGTTAATTTCTTTTGTTGTCGCTGTTGCAACAGCAATGCTCTTTGGAGATATCCAGTTACATACCTCCTCCTTTTAAGAAAACTCTTGTGACATGTTTTTCCATACAATCTCATCCTTTCCCTGTCCAGTTCTTTGACCATAAGATTAATAGATACGCTCAGTCTTACATGTATTCAACTACTATTGTCCCAACTTCATTAACTAGGATACCTTCAAACGCCATGTATTGGACCATGAGATAGACTGGTAGATAGGTAGACATATAGACACACAGATAGAAGGATAGACAGAGAGAGATTGAGATAAACAGATATATAGATAGATAGGTAGATAGATAGATGAAATGAAAAGAAAGAAATAGAAATAAAAATCAGTGTGTTGTTATGAGTTATATATATATATATATATATATATATATATATATATATATATATATATATATATATATATATATATATATATATATATATATATATATATAATATATATATATATATATATATATATATATATATATATATATATATATATATATATATATATATATATATATATATATATATATATATATATATATATATATATATATATATATATATATATATATATATATATATATATATATATATATAAGAAAGAAAATCTTTGAAATGTAAATTCAAAAAGTTTCAAAAAAAGATTTATTGTTAAAATCTATTTAAAAAAACCCATAAAAAATTGCTGTTTTCAGTTACTTCTTAATACTTCTTCGAACAAAGATTAATAAACATAGACTATGTAAAGTAAATACTAATGGAAGACTGAAATGAAGTGACTATTTGAGAATGAGACACAATGTAATTTTATTCGTATTAAACAGCCTGAAAAAATACTCTGAAACTATATTTTTTTAAGAAAATACTTCTTAATTAAAATATAGTTTTAAACACTTGACTTACTGTAGGGTAAAAAGAATATCCAGGAACGTTGAATCCGATGAGGGTTGTAACTCCTTGATCGTCTGCTCCACATGGATTAAGAGTAGGTGATATGCTATTTTTTACAACGCTTGAACAACCTAAATCACTTATTGTATAACTCTGTATATATATATATATATATATATATATATATATATATATATATATATATATATATATATATATATATATATATATATATATATATATATATATATATATATATATATTAACAGTTAAAAGAACTTCGTTGTCTCTTTTCTTGTCACCTCTGATTGAAAAAGGCCAGAGGACTACGTAAGACCTATAACATTTGGGAAAAATAAAATTCCACCTTATATTAAAGACATATTCCGATTCACGGAATTTCAGTAGCTTGTAAATTAAGATAAATAGCAAATATAAAAGGTGAATGAGTATTCCTGAGTTAGCTTTTGAGTAATGAAAGTTTACCAATTGAAAACATGATGGAAAATCCCTATTAGTTGAGTCTTGGATTAGAGAGTTGGAAAGAGAAGCGAGATTGTGATGAAAGTGTTTATATTAACTACTTAGTAAATACCAACTTTTTTTTTATTAAACTATAAAATGTAAACGCTATTAAAATACAGAAATGTAATATTAATTAGATAAGAATAATTACAGATCCGCCAATGTTGAGATTTTGTCCTCCTTCGCAGAAGCCTTCCACAACTTCTTCTTGAAGAGACTGAATTAGAGTTCCAGAGCAGGCAACCACAACTACTGTGTTTTCAGCAATCCTTAATTTTTAATATATATATATATATATATATATATATATATATATATATATATATATATATATATATATATATATATATATATATATATATATATATATATTAGTTCAACTTTAGGGCTAGTTCATCCGGAGTACTGTGTCAATGTGTATGACTGTATGTACCACCTGTATTATTTGTATAGTTTACAATCCTGTTTCTAGGTATTCCAGTTTTAATATTCTGTTAAAATTTCATAATAATAAACTGTTTTAAGGATCAGTTTTCATACAGTATTAGTTAACTCTGATTAGCAAAAATGGCGAATTAACATTACATTAAAATTAAGAAACAGCTCTTACATCTTTTAACAATTCCTTACCTAACAACTCTTTCATCATTTTCCTTCACTGCCTTCAATGAAATCCAGGTGTCTTTATTGATGAGCAAAGGAGGATATCCAGGATAATCATTATCTTTATTCCATACACAGTCTTCACCTGTATATATATATATATATATATATATATATATATATATATATATATATATATATATATATATATATATATATATATATATATATATATATATATATATATATATATATATATATTCTTTTACTCATCAAAGTTTACCATGCAAGGTGGTGTCAGTTGTTGATCCCGATTACTAAACTGATTGTATTCTTTCTTTCTTATTGACTACACTCATCTAAGTAACTATGCCTTGCGTTATTCTTATTCCTTCATTCATAATAATGCTCTTACCTCTAAAATGGTCTTTTGTTTCGTCAATTCCTAGCCATTTGAGCTTACCTCTTCCCCAATTACCTATCACCTCAGACATAAAAACCTTCTTATCAAGTCTCTCATAATCCATTCCAAGAACATGTTCATACCAAATCAACTTCCCTTGTTTTATGCTCTATCCACCAAACTTCTCTCCTAGCAAAACATGTCGTTTATTCGAAAATTTCTGGTTCTGTTTCTTCACCGTAAAAATGTGTCGTAAGCCTTTTATATCCAAAAACTCAATCCTGTTTTTATCTTAGAATATAAAAGTTTCAACCTCATACAGTTTAGCTGGAACAAATATACACTGAAAACAAATTCATTTTTACTTCTTTGTTAAATTTCCCCTTTACCATATTTTTTAGCAATAAATAATTAACAATTTTCAAAATTCTCAGCCATATAATAATAATCTTCTTACATCTTACAGAAAGTCAACAATACCCTTTACCAAATACCTAAAGACTATAGTTTACGCAAAGCTTTCTTCACCTTCCACCTTTATTCTTACCAACCAGAATAGATAGATCTTATTCTTGTTCAAGCTTTGCATTAATTTTAGTCACTTTGCATTTAGAAATATAATTTTTTGTCCTTTCCTAGGGTATACTTACTCAAACTCAATCTAGCATATTTTTAATCAGTAACCATTACATTATCGTTAGCAAACAAGAGAACGCTGGTTATTAAATTGTTCTCATGAAGAAACATATCAGCTTCTTCCGCAATTCAGTTTATTCATTGCCTAATTACTATACAATCCAAAAAGGTATTAAACAAACAATGCATGGAGATAAAGTGCAACATTGGTTCAAACCTGTTACTATTCTAAGCATTTAACCTTACCTCCTCTTATATAATAACCCACTCTTTGTTCTTTCTCTTGACTCTTAAATACTTTATCATATTCAATACCACTCCTTTTAGTACCCTTAACAACTATCCCTTTTGAAACTTCTCGTATGACTTTTCCAAATCAAGGAATTATCCATTCTTCTAAAAACAAAAACTGCTTAAATAATATCTTGCAATTCCATATCAAACCCATTATACTTATCAGAAAATCAGTCAGATTAAATCTTAAATAACTCTCATCCTCTTACAACATTAGCAAATTTTCATTTCAGCTCTGTACTAAATTCATTGCTCTAAATCTTATTGTACCTCAACTTATATAAACTACAAATAGCATATTAAATAAAGAATATCAACATATATTTAAAGTAAATTGGATAGACAGTGCATGACATAATATATTGAATATTAGGAACTATACCTTATAATGCGGACTTGTTTCCGTGTGTTTAGTTAATAATGAGGCTCTCTTCATGTTCCTTTGGGTCAACACTTTCATGTTCCCATCTTCTAACACTAATTCTATTTAGATTCTCTTCATGTAAATTTCCAACCACTAAAATGCCATAGCCAGAAACAATTCACAATTATTCAACACTATCATAATCACGATGATATTCTAACTTCAACATGAAATTTAAATTTGCCATCCACGATATTCAATTTAAATATGTACATGGTATATATTAATCCATACTTTAGGCAAAAAGATACTTTAACCACTCGGAATAGTAAGGTTGGGGTGTTGGAATAATTCAATTATCCACTGATATCAAGATATATACAATTTGGATTTCCTTGGGAATCTGGGACTCGGGGTATAATACAAATTTATGGATTTCACACTTAAATCCTGACCTGGTATATATATATAATACCTATAATTTATGATATTCTTGAACTCTTAGACTCACCTGAAATAAATCAAATTAGATTTCCATTGACCCCTATATCTAACCCGGGAATAAACAAATTTGACTTTCTTTAGACCTATATATATCTGACCTACTGGC
>SEYY01012033.1:15000-20000 GCA_009176605.1 Armadillidium nasatum | reverse complement strand
TATAATATTATTAATTATAATATATATTATAGTAATATAAATATATATAAATTAATTTGTATACAATATATAATATTAATTATAATTATATATATATAATATAATATATAATATTATAATTATATATATATATATTATATTAATTGAGGCCTTATTAAGTAGATCATATTAGTCGTTATATTCTTTGTTTAATTACTTATTAGATATGAATCACATAGTATATCACTAGGTTTAGTTTTCCAACTATGAATTTATACCTTATGATACACCTAATAAATATAAATAATAATAATACAAAAATAAACTCGTGATAATATAATACTATTTATAGATAATCATTTATTTAATAATATATATACATATACTTTATAATATATATTAATTATTATATATTTATTCATTAATACTCAATTATATAACTCATGATATTATAAGCACATAACCATTACTAGTATATATTCAAAATTTATTCGAGATATAAGATCCTTAAAAATTATCACCTAAAATATTATATATGACACACTGATCACTACCTCTTTCAATATACCTCTGAAACCATGGTGCAGTTATAAGAGATAAGTTTATCAAAATAATAATTAATAATATTTATAATTAAATGAAATTAAATAATATTAAACTTTTATAGAGTTAAATATATAAAATAAAAATGTAAATCCAATAAATTTGGGAGATGACTCAACCTTCATAATACGTGGAGTACCTTCATAATAATGAAGAATAGTCACCAATATTTTTATTGACACAAATGAGGAAATTAATATATATTATAAACAAATCTGACAACAATTTCTTCTAACAATAATTTTAATTTATATATACTAGTATTTACTCCTATATTTGTAAACAATTGTCATTTAGATATAGCAGTGCTCCTTCCATATTATATCTATATTATATAATCCTCAGTCATTGTTTCATCAGTATATTATAGTTTAATCTAAATTTTTAAACATATTTTGACATTTACTTCATAAAAGAATATAATGAAAAAGATCTCATTATCCCTAATTCAAACTAACCAATCAAGAGCAACACGCCACGCACAAGACAACAACACGACAAGACATACACCAAAACTAACCACACAAATCTACTACATAGATAATTAAGCATCTATCAAAATTTATTATTCTTATATAATATAAAATCAATGGAACATCTATATCTACCCATTACGTTTTTAATTATAAAGTTTTAAAAAATAAAAATTATTATCATCAACCCTGGGTACTATTCCATATATATATTATAATATATATATAATATATATATATAATATATATATATAATATATTACTATATATACTATATATAATATATTATATATATTATATATATATTAAATTACAATCTAAATATTAATATATATATGAATAAATATATCACATATAGTATATATAATATATATATATATAATATATTTATAATTATATATATATTTATATATATTATATATATGATATATTATATATAATATATTAATTATATATATAATTTATATATACTTATATTATTAAATAGGGTCTCGTCCATTAATGATTTAATTCAGATACTACATATAGAAAAATATAATCATTGATTATATATATAGGCGAAAATCACTACTTTATATTACATAAGTATATAGTCTAAACATTAAAACTCATTATGAGTCAGATTCTAAATAATCAGTTGAGTGTCCCCCACTGCTGAAGAACAACGTAATTCAAAGCAAAGGTTGATAATAAGTAAGTCAATATACAATTTACTAGAGTGTCTCGAGGTGCACTATAATACGATCTTACTGAACTACAATAAATAATTATTGTTGAGAGAAAGATTAACTCTGTTAAATACAGGGTCTATGGAACAGTTGGCCAACACTCTGTACCCATCATGCATACCCCCAAGTTAGTCTGCCTCATACGCTTCATCACTCTCAGGGTTTTTATATTTATCAATTGTATGGTTGATAATAGAGCATATTGTAAAATGACAATATTATTAGAGAGGAGCGACATAAATCTCGAGAGGAACCACCCATAAGAAATATATGGAGAGGAGTAACATGTACCAAAGGTAAGCCGAAAGATAGTCAATCATAATAATGCTTATTAAAAGAGATCGATTAATACTAAAAAGAGAGAATGATTCAAAGTAATGATAAGATATTTTTCAAAACTATCACGAGCGTCAATCCATATTATCAATGTTTTTAGCGACAATTGTAGTTTCAGGAGCCGAACTTCAGCATACTCTTGCGATTCGGATACTCTAATACCATACCGAGAGTTACCAGGCTACAACAAGGATCTTACATAAGCTATTACTGTGATGGGGAATAGCGACTATTCTTCGTTCGCTATCAGCTTCTTCAAAATAAATTCACACATGATTAAGGGACTCAATGTAGATTCTCCAGCCGGAACATACGATAGACATAAAAATGTGGATATTCATTATTCTCCACCGGCATTAATATATATATTATATATCCATTAAACTTATAACTCGTGAATACGACCCTACATAACTTATTATGAGTAGGGTAACTCTACATTATAGTAGTTGGGTAGTTATGCTTACCAAAATATGAATTATTATTTACTACGATCACCATCTCCATTGCTGATATAAAGTATTACTTCGGTCTGTAAATACATATGTCACTGAGAATGTAGATATAACTTCTAGCATCACTCATCTATATAGGATATCATACTTCAATATCACGAGGCCTCATATAGAGCCTACCGCTTCGAGGAGGAGGGAAATCTCGCTTCTAGCAGCCTAATATGCTCTGTGCCATCACACTGATTGGTATGCGATGTGGCCGAATCGAACGGGCGGCGTCCCTCAGCATGTGAAGTTCAGATATCTACTTTGACTCGTTGCCGGCCATGTATACCGGATATGTACTGCTACCTATTAGGTTGTATATTGATAGACAACCGGGTCGCATAACTTCTTTGGGAACTCTTTGGTAAGAGTTCCTTCATCGCTGGCAGTACGTCTGCCATCGCTTCTCCCTTGATCTGTAACAGATCCTTGTTTTTTTTTTAAAATTTATTCTATTTGCCCAGTGTCGTGTTGTGATGAAACGTCTCATGTTTCTGTTTAAAGTCGGCTTCAACTTGCCGACAGCTTTCCTGAGCATGCCCTAACGATATAGCAATCCTGTAACTTAGTCAAACCAGAATCTTATTAGTTGAAAAAATGCATATGTTAAACCCCTATGTAATGGAAACTTGTGGAAACCTGTGTTATATATATAATATATATATATATATTAATATAATATATAATATAATATATATATAGTATTATAATATTATAATATATATATATTAATATATATATAGTATATATATATATTATATATATATATAATATTATAAAATATAATCGAGAGTCCTTAGGAACTTAATTTTAAAATATATTTGGGCGTAATAGGTCTACTCTAAACTTTTAATTTTCAAATTTTCAATCTATTTTGGCCAAATATGCCAATTTCAAACTTTCAAATTTCAAAACTGTCATTCAATTTATGGCCATAATTGGACCGTCTCAATTTCAAAATTTAATCAAATTGGCTTAAATTTAAATTTTTAGTAAATTCAAATTTATTTTATTTTTTTTATTTTATTTTTTTATTTTTTGCTAAAAAAGGCCTTCAAATTACGACCCTTTTCTTTCAGGTCTTTAAACAAATAAAAACTAAGCATAATTCAGCTCCCTCCATAGTTTTTTTTTATTATTAATTATATAAAAAATATATAAAAAAAATATATTTTTTTTAATATAATGATATGGGTAGGTGAATTATGCTTAGTTTTTATTTAAAAACCTGAAAGAGAAGGGTCTCAATTAGTGTTACAATTAAATATGAGGAAGACTTACAATGAATTTTTCAAAAGAAATGTTGCTTCTTGAAGTTCATTAATATATAACTTTAATATATTTTTAGAACGCTATAGAGTTATATATTTGAGTAGAAGACAAAAGATATGATAGTAAGAGGTGAATAAGAAATAAAAAATATAAACCTCAAAACCTTTAATTCTGAACCCATTTGAGAACTTGTTAACGAAACAAGCAAAACAGTACATTATAAAAACGTCTGAAGCGTGACGATAAATGTGAAAAATGGCTAATTCTTTTTTTAGACCGCGCTTGTTTAGGGTGCCAAACTGGAGTGCCAATTTTGATACAAAAAAAAACCAACTTTACAAACCCCTACGAAGGAGAACTTCTCCAATATAAAGGAAAACTTAAATATATATACACTAGATAAAATAGTGAAAGCATATTGACAGTTTTTATATCCTCCCACTGAAGAGTTGCAATGAGTGCAGTATCATTGCAATATTAATTTATTTTATTTTGGGATAAATATACCTAATCCGTAAAATTAAAGTTAAGTCCTTATAACCACCAACACAGAAATTTAAACCTTTTAAAATGTTATTTTTAATTTTTTTTTTTTTTTTTTTTTTTTTTTTTTTTTTTTTTTTTTTTTTTTTTTTTTTTTTTTTTTTTTTTTTTTTTTTTTTTTTTTTTTTTTTTTTTTTTTTTTTTTTTTTTTTTTTTTTTTTTTTTTTTTTTTTTTTTTTTTTTTTTTTTTTTTTTTTTTTTTTTTTTTTTTTTTTTTTTTTTTTTTTTTTTTTTTTTTTTTTTTTTTTTTTTTTTTTTTTTTTTTTTTTTTTTTTTTTTTTTTTTTTTTTTTTTTTTTTTTTTTTTTTTTTTTTTTTTTTTTTTTTTTTTTTTTTTTTTTTTTTTTTTTTTATATATTAATTCTCGTTATATAAATATATTTGTTTCGGAAACACTTGAATTTATTATTAACCATATTTTTCTAACGAATTCTATCTTTCATGGTGTATATTGCCAACAATTATTTCAATTTCAAAAAGTAACCACCGAAGCCATCGTGTTTAATTAGGTATTATAATTATGTCAGATAGATGATATGACATTAAGTTTTCCTCTTAGTCCTACTT
>SEYY01012033.1:0-10000 GCA_009176605.1 Armadillidium nasatum | reverse complement strand
TTTACTTCACCTTAGTTGCTTGCTTTTTATAGGGGTGTTGTCGCCCCTGTATGGAGGTGTGTAATCATCTGGAGTGGTTCCAGTCATAAAACTTTCCTTGAAAAGGTGGAGTCTAGGACATTTCGCATTATCAACCCTCCTGCTCTCACTAGTTCTCTCCAGTCTCTTTCTGTCCGTCGAATTGTTGCGTCACTCTCTCTATACTATCGCTATTATAATGGACACTTCTTCTGAACTCTCTCGTCACATACCTCCTCCTTTGAGAATGTCTCGTGCGACACGTCTTTCTACACAGTCTTTTCCTTTCTCTGCTCAACTCTCTGACCCCTAACCTAGCCGCTATGCTCAATCTTGTATGTACTCTACTGGTAAAGTTTGGAACACACTCCCTTCATCTATTTTCCCAACTCCTATGACTTACACACCTTCAACACATGTCGGCCTTTAATTTGACCAGGTTTCCAATTTTCTCCCTAACTCTGGTGGAAATCTTAGTAGGCCACTGGCCATTGCCTACCAGAGGTGATATATATATATATATATATATATATATATATATATATATATATATATATATATATATATATATATATATATATATATATATATATATATATATATATATATATATATATATATATATATAAATATACGAGAGTGGGCTGAAAAAGTGACTCCTGTTCTGCCGTAAAATCTTATACACTGGGAATAAAGTAATGAAACAAAAACTGAATGAAGGTGAAAGGTTTATTCAGTGAATATGTAATAATATCTTTCTATATAATATCCTCGAACATCAGTGCATTTCTGCAATCGTTGAACTTACCTCTTGAAATCAGTTGAAAAGAGGTTTTGATCTGTTTTCTGGAACAAATGTGTCACAGTTTTCTTCACCTCATCATCTGAACCAAATCTCGCTCCCCAGAGACTCTCCTTCAACTTTGGAAATAAATGAATATAACCTGGGGTCAAATCAGGACTGTAGGGTGGGTGATCAGTGACCTCGAAGTTCAAGCGATGAAACTTCTGGGCACTGCTATGTGGTCGAGCTTTTTCATGGTGCAGAAGGAAAACGGTACGATTTGGTATTATTCGACGAATGCGGCTTTTCAAATCTATAGAGTTCATAACGATCGGAGTTTACAATCGTGCTCTTCGGTACATATTCCGAATAGACGATTCTCTCGAAATCCCAGAAAGCTGTCATCATGACTTTATCAGCCGAGGGTTTGAGTCTTAACTTTCGTTTGCCAGGTGAGCTTGGGTGTCTGAATTCCAAAAAAACTCGTTTTCTTTCTGGATCGCAGTGGTAGACCACGTTTCATCTCTTGTTACAATGTTTTGAAGAAATTCTGTACACCTTCGGCATACAAAGCATCACTATTAGCTTCCATTTTTCTGCCTGTGCAGAAATTAAAATAATTCATATTTTAATTTTATTTTATTAACAAAATGCTCTTTCTGATATTTCTTTTAATTTTATAAACTATTTTAAATCATTCAATTTTAAAACAGACTTTTATTTATTAATTCACTTAAAAAAAAAAAATTTGATTATCACTTTTGCTTTAGTTTACGATATTATTTACAAACAACTTTGTTTCTTTTTAAGATTGTGATCCCTTAATCCTAATTGCAAATTCAGAAATGATTTAGCAACAATAAGAGGATTAATTCTTCCTTAATATTTGTTGGTTATTATACACACCATGACTCTCCATACCCTTTTACTTTCCGTTCTGATGTCTATGTTTTCTTATAAATTACTAATAATAATTAAATGATAATTAAATAATAGTTTTAACGTCCGACTCCCTGCCCCAGGAAAGGTCCTGTGGCAGCTATATCAGATTCTGAACTGAATGCACACAACAACCAAGAGTCCTTCTCTGATATTTTACGAAGGCCTGCTACATCTCAAGGGAGGCTTGATTCTTATTGGCTGATTTGAATACTGTTCCTCTATGGCTTTATTACTTTAATTAATTATAAGATTATTATTTAATAACAAAATCTTGATTAATTAATTTTGAAACCTAGCAGCATCAAGGATTATAACAATGGTGCAATCTAGTAAGCTAGAGAGAATGTCGAAGTAATTACAGAATCTTTATTTGCCCTAGGAGGGAAGGAGATGGTCCCAACTTTATTTCAAGTTGCTTTCCCTCTCCTCAAAATTTTCGACTTTTGAAGGTATTGGAAAATTAATCCAATTAATCCGAGGAAAGCAAACATTTATTTAGTCTTGAAAATTGCAGGATCATTACCGCAGAATTTTCCTTTGAATTTTTCGATCTTGATGTGCACTAAGGTGATCATATTTTTCTGACCAAAAATCGGGACGCTTCTGAACATTGCCCCCCCCCCCAAATACCCTGCTCGTAAGGGTTTTAAGGGATGTATAAAGAAGGGTGATTTTTAATATAAAGAAGAAATACGATTGTTGTTTTCAAAAACAAGTCATATGGTTTATTAGTTAAGGACATTCTACAAAAAAAAAAAAAAAAAAAAGCATTTTTGCTATTTAATTTAAACAAAAGTTGGATAAAATACTATTATCCGTCCGATTTACTCTAAAAAATCAGGAAACTACTTAAAAAATGGGGACAGATGGTCACCTTAATGTGAACACACGAAAAGTAACTTAGGTTTCCTTGATTCAACTCAGATTCAGGTTCAGAAGAAGAGAAAGAGAAAAAGAAGAGAAAGAGAGAGAGAGAGAGAGAGAGAGAGAGAGAGAGAGAGAGAGAGAGAGAGAGAGAGAAGAGAGAGAGAGATTTGATAAGTTAAAAAGTCCTAGTGTGAAGTGAATCTATCCCAGATATGCAACACTTACTCTATACCAGAACAACTAACATATCTATATACAGAGCAAACAAAAGTTAATGTGATAATGATTGAAATAAATCTTAAGACGACTCAGTCTTTTTATTGAGGGAAACAGTAACCTTTCAAGATAGAACAGGAATGGAAAATGGCAATAATAGGATAAAAGAAAGGCTTGAATTACGTGTTCTTGAGAAGATTTCATAGCTGTATAGAAGATTATATCAAGTGAATAGATGAGATAGCTGTATTTTTGAAAGATCAGAAGTTAGTTGCTCCAAGGTCGTCCTCCCTCTTGGCTTCACCTATTTGAAGCAAAGTGGGATCCATTTCAAAGTGGTAAGAAGTATTTTATATTGTTAAATGATTAATCGTATGTTATTGTGATTGATTTCAGTTATTAAATTAACTAACATACGAAATTAATACTTTGTACTGAACTAGTCCCTGAAATATTGCGCTGTTAGATAAAGAAGGAATCATGACACTGCCAATATGGAATTGTAAATTGCTACGTGAAGTTGACATACTGTTATACTCAATGCTATTAACTGATTTTGAAAGCCAAAAACAATTTAAAATTGGCATTTTCTTTAGTTGGGCAAACCTTTAGTCCTAGATGATCAGATTGGAGAACTTGCAAGAAAAAGAGAGTGCGAAAAAGTCTAAATAAAAATAATTATTTATGCAATCAAACTGAATATAATATTGAAGAAATTATTTAAAAATAAAAAAAGGTGATTCAAAGATTTTCACTGTGCATAAAATGAATATTACCTAAAATATAAGACCAATTTTAATTGTTTCAATTATCATATTTCAGTCATTTTTTCGTTGTTAAAGGAAGTTTTTATTGTACGACTAAAACATTTTATCGTACCCGAGAATTTAATCCTACACATACACACATTCATACATACATAACATAATACATACATACAACATAATAATACATTACATACATACACACGCAATATTCTCACATATAAATATTATATATATATATATATATATATATATATATATATATATATATATATATATATATATATATATATATATATATATATATATATATATATATATTTTACAGATTACCTACCTCTCAGGGGCCAAGCCCTTTTTCAAGGAGGGGGCAGAAATAATAAATAAAAGAGAAACCCACCCAATCCCGACTAACGCAAATCTCTTAGGTGGGCGCAGACGGAGTCCTTAAAGAGAGGAAGGTTAAATACAGGAGGAAAAACAGATGATGGCAGAGAGTTCCACAGAACAGAAGTGGCTGGAAAGAAGGAGGCACCACAACGAACAAGCCTGGGGTTTACCATATTCAACACAAAATTCATATATATATATATATATATATATATATATATATATATATATATATATATATATATATATATATATATATATATATATATATTATATATATATATATATATACAATTAGATTTTCATTACCACTGATAAGTGATGAAAAGACAGCTGCAATAACTAGTTGGAGAGTTAGAGAAAAAGTCTGCATTATTTAAACGTTTCAAGACATTGACTGTGATACGAAGAGAATAAAACATTACTTTCCTTCTTATTCTTTGTGTTTATAACAGAAATTCTCACACTTACTGATTGCTAAGTTCAGATAAATAAAGGTGAATTGGTGAACGAGCACGTGCTTTTCATGTACTCTTCTATATATATATATATATATATATATATATATATATATATATATATATATATATATATATATATATATATATATATATATATATATATATATATATATATATATATATATATATATATATATATATATATATATATATATATATATATATATATATATATATATATATATATATATATATATATATATATATATATATATATATATATATATATGACGAATTATTTGTTTATTAGTTATTACACGTTGGCCATCTCTTCGTTTCTGGCATAAGGTGACCATATTTTTTTTACCAAAAGTCGGGACGCTTCTGAACATTGCCCCCCCTCCCCCAAATATCCTGCTCGTGAGGGTTTTAAGCAATGCATAAAGAAGGGTGATTTTTAATATAAAGAAGAAATACGATTGTTGTTTTCAAAAACAAGTCATATGGTTTATTAGTTAAGGACATTTCTACAAAAAAAAGCATTTTTGTTATCTAATATAAACAAAAGTTGGATAAAATACTATTATCCGTCCCGATTTACCCTCTAAAAAAATCGGCACGGATGGTCACCTTAATCTGGCAGCAACACAGTGCATCGAAAAATTGTTAATCTAAGAGGAAAAATAAAGGGTGTATTCCATGGTCAAGATTCTTTAATTTAAGCATATTGAAGATTCTTAAAGTTAAGTAGCGTGTCCCACTTGATATTGCTGAAATATATAATATATATATATATATATATATATATATATATATATATATATATATATATATATATATATATATATATATATATATATATATATATATATATATATATATATATATATATTGGCAACCTTTTAAAATCTTTGAGAAAAAAGGATCCGTGAGTAAAAAGCTATTAAGGATGTTGTCCACATTAAAACTTCCCAGATCAGAATTAAAATTGGAAACATTTTTAATGAGAAAAGCATCAATAAGTCTTCTATGTCGTACATGACCACTAGTAAATAAAAGCTTGTGTGTGTTAATATCAATGAAATGATTATGATCAATTCTATGTTTATGAAGAGCCGAGTTTTGATCCCCTGTTTCTAAACTGAATCTATGTTGATATATTCTTCTCTTCAAGTTGTCTGTTTCTCCTATGTATTTTTTATTGCAATGTGAACAATTGATGCTGTAGACACCCCTGTTCCCTATCGAGTCTCTATCCTCCCTTGAGCCATGTGTGAAATTTTTTCCATATTGTGTGGGGAATAGATTGTATAAATCTGATGTCATTCCTGAAAAGTCTTCTTGTATCTGGGTTAAGTGTCTGGGATATTTTTAAATTAACTATATATCTATTCCCACCCATTGAATCATGATTATTGTTTTTTCTATAAAAACTCTTTTTAGCCCTATAATAAGCTTTATTAATGAAAGGGAACTGGATAAGACAAATTCTTAAAAATGTCTTTTATGAAATTGATTTCTGTATCTAATCTGCTTGGGTTACAAATTGTAAGGTCTCTTCTAAACTGCCCATATATCACTCCCATTTTTATATGTTGGGAGTGAGATGAAAGAAAATGTATATAAGAATTAGTAGAGGTGGGTTTTCTGAAAATTGAGAAAATTGGAATATTATTATGTGTCAATTTCAATCATTACGTCCAAAAAAGGAATTTAATTGTTATTCATACTTTCCATAGTGAACTTAATAGTGGGAACTTTATTGTTAATGAGAGTTAGGACGAAATTCGGATCTATAGAATTGGGGATTATTGCAAATACATCATCAACATACCTATATCACTTAATAGATTTTAAAAAGGGGTTGTTTAATATAAAACGTAGTTCGAAGAGTTCCATAAAGATATTACTAAGTACTGGGGAAATTGGGGATCCCATAATCAAACCTGCCTTTAGTTTATAAAAATCACCACTAAAATGAAAAAATGTGTGTTCAGTACATAAGGTTATTAGTTCTGTAGTATACCTACTACAACCCTTAATAACACTACATAAAAAAATATATCTTATATTATCTGTATCAAGAAATTACTATGAACATACATATCCACTTTTTAAAAAATTATCCATACTCAAACTACAAGATATACTCACTCTTACAATGACTACCCACATTTTCAAAGTCGTAAACGAAATGTCAGATGAATTGTTGATAAATTTAATAATGCATAACCAAAATGTAAGAAAACCAAATTTGTGCAGCATAAACTCACATACATTAATTATAGAAAACAAAGTACACACTAACTAAATCTCGGAGAGATATATTATACAATGGCATTGAAAAATGAAATCCACTTCCTAAACACATACAAGAATTAGCAACACTTCCCACATTATTGCATTATTGCTATTATTATTATTATTACTTTTATTATTATTATTATTATTATTATTATTATTATTATTATTATTATTATTATTATTATTATTATTATTATTATTATTATTATTATTATTATTATTATTATTATTATTATTATTATTATTATTATTATTATTATTATTATTATTATTATTATTATTATTATTATTATTATTATTATTATTATTATTTTATTATGATTATTATTATAATTTTTATTATTACTGTAGATATTATTATTGTTATTGTTATTATTATTAACGTAGTTAATAATAATAATAACATTATTAATTATTATTATTATTATTATTATTATTATTATTATTATTATTATTATTATTAATTTTGTTATTACTTACTATCTTTATCAAAGTAATAGTTATTAGCTAACAGATATTTCAGTTTTCTCATTGTTATTGTCATAGTTTTCTGTATTTTTATTTTTTTTATAATTTTTAAAACAGCAGATTAAGTTAAGATTACGATTATAATGTGTAATACTTTATTAAATTCTCAGTATCTAATATTTGTTTCTAGTGAAATATTTTAAATAGTTATTTGTCATTATCATTATGTATAAATTTAATGGGCTCAAAGGATGGGTTCGTCCCTGCAGAAGCCCAGTTCAGTTTTGTATCAATACATATAAAGTATAGGATCTTTGTTTCCATGAAATTTGTAACTGAAAAAATTAATAAAGATTAATAAAAAAAGATTAATAATTAATGTTATTTTCTTCACCAACTTCTGGATTATTATTATTATTATTATTATTATTATTATTATTATTATTATTATTATTATTATTATTAATTTATTATTATTATTATTATTATAATACCTGTCTCATTTATAAGTTTGTCTAACTTACACCCTCAAACACAAACAGACAAACAAATGTGTTTACAAACTTCGTTAGATGGAAGGTAACATCATTGCATGAATTAAACCAAATAGAAGAGCCGTAAGCAGCTCTGTTTATGTGTTGCAAAAATGGTATGTAGCTCCAACATGTGCTACATGTGTGGTTTCAGATAGACGTGGTCCCACCCTATCAATAAAGGTGCCTAACCTACTGCCTAAATACCAACTACCCACACAATCTCACAACACGAGGAGTGCCATGTACTCACATCAATTTTTTTTGAAAATTGCAAACTCTATACTTGTCATTTTCTGTTCTTATATTTTTTTTTAAATTTTAACTTTGATTTTTTACATATTTTTTTTTTTACTTTCATTAATGTTGAATTTAAATAAAGAAACATCAAGTGCATTTATTTCGAATAGTGTAATGAAGGAGTGTCGTATTTCGTAAGGAATACTCTACTAGTGATCTATGTCTTTTCTCTGATTCTTGGTACTCTGCTTTATGGTCTTTCTGTATATTTTTGTTATGGCACTACGCAAATCAAAAAGGCTTCAATAGAGCATGACACAAAGTTTTGATTTCTAAACTTGTGTAGCCGTATGTCTGACTTACTTCCGGTCCTTCTATAGCAATTGTCCTTTAAGTCTGTTAGTAGTGGTGTTCCTCTGATATCTGTTCTATCACCAAATATTTTTCTGTTTTTCATTTGTGAATTTTTCTCTTTATTACTTCTTTACTAATCAACTCCTAAGCCGATAACTATACCCTTCATTAACCCTTTCATTTTGAAGTTCATCTCACTTAACGGCAATTAATTATCGCTAGGAGGGTAGCCCTGGAGAAACTAACCCCTTAGCGTTCTTCAATTTCATTATGGAGCAGAGAAAACATAGATGTTTTCAGTACCTCAAAAACTCAGTTCGTTCGTGTGTTAGTGCTTATATATATTCCACATATCCACAACTCGAAACCACAATTCAAACCTTTATCTGTCCTAGATTTTCTCGGGGATCTTTTTTTGGAAGGATCATATTATTTCTCATTCTAAACAAGTTTCTAAGAGATTGGCTGATCTGAGGTGAATTTGAAATTTCTTCGCTTCACTCCAGTTGCTTGTTCTTTAGAGAGGGTTACTCGTCCGTGTATTTCATTCACACAGCTCTCCTTGTTAAGGTGGAATGAAGAGATTTTCGTCTTATCATCCAGTTTGCTCTTACGAACTTTCCACAAAGTTTAATCCTTTTTCTTTCCAATTCTCTGACTCTATACTTAATCTCAATGTTCAAGCTTACATGAACACCGCTTGTAAAGTCTGAAATTCATTTCCTTTATCAATTTTCACAGCTTCCTTTAATTAACATACACACTTTCAAATGCCATGTGTCGGGATATGTTGGTTTTCAACTAGTCCCGTCCGAAGAATTTCCCAACTCTGGTGGTTATTGGTAGGCCTCTGGCCACCAAAGGATATATATATATATAATATATATATATAATATATATATATATATATATATATATATATATATATATATATACTCTTGTGGCCAAAGGCCAGGCCTACTAATTTCCAACAGAGTTAGGGTAATATCGGAACCTAATCCTTAAAAGCCGACATCTCCCGATACACCGAGTTTGAAAGTGTGCAAGTCAAAGAAAGTTTGGGGAACAGAAAAAGGGAGCGTGTTCTAGAATTTACCAGTGGAGTACATGTAAGGTTGTGCATAGTGGTTAAGTCTGGAGTCTGAGAGTTGGACAGAGAAAGAATGAGATTACGTAGAAAGGCGTGTCACATGAGCCCTTCTCAATGGAGGAGTATGTGACTGGAGAGTTTAGAAGAGCAGTATCCATTATAATTAGAGAGAGTGAGCATAGAGAGAATGAGTTGAGAGAATTTGTTAAAGACTTAGAGCTGATGAGACGAAAAGCTCTAAACTTCACCTTGTCAAGGAGAGCTGAATGAGGGGAACCATTTCAGATGTGTGAGGCTTACTCCATATAGAGGCGAACAACAACCTTATAATTAGAAAGCAACTGGAGTGGCGTAAAAAATCACGAAGTCGCTTCATAGCACCCAACCTTTTAGAAGCCTGTTTAGAGAGAGGAATAATGTGATTCTTCCAAGAAAGATTACGAGAGAAAGAAACACCGAAAATATTAAGGAAAGATAAAGGTTTGAGTTATGTGTTTTCGAAGAAGATGTTCTTACTAGTTGTGTGGAAGGATGTTTCGATAAGAGCGGTGGAGGAACTGAGTTTGTGC
>SEYY01012032.1:27500-37500 GCA_009176605.1 Armadillidium nasatum | reverse complement strand
TGGGAAAAAATCATGATGAAAGAAATATTGCACCCAAACATGCGATGAGGGCGAATGAAATTGTCAAAAGGGTTCTGTAGTTTTTAGCCTTTTGTTTTCGGAGCAGACCATTGCATACTGCTTTAAAACACCACTAGGTATTTAACTACTTCCAAAAACTACCTAGTGTTTAAAGGAATTAGTTATCTAAGATGAATTGATGAATTTGCGGTCCGACAAAGATTCTTCCTTTGACCTTCGCACCACATAATTTAGGAAATTTCCTTTTAGATAATGAAATACGGGTTGATCTGATTTTATTGCTTTGACGAATTGTTTCATTAAACCTTGTTTGATATGTAGTGTAGCAAAATAACTTTAACCTTATCCACAAGTGGTTCTGGAATGATATTTTGAGACCTTGGTAGAAGTATATCAAGTAATGGTCATTTGGAGCAAATATAGTGCTCCGCTCGTGCCCTACTATCTCATTTAAATATGAAGTACTATCGTGGACAGAAGTAATCGACTGTGCTTGGGTCGGTCATTTTTTAGAGTAACATAGGTCTATAATATATATATATATATATATATATATATATATATATATATATATATATATATATATATATATATATATATATATATATATATATATATATATATATATATTGTAGATCAAGAGTGAGGGTGAAGAGAGAACTATCGGATTGGTTTAGCATAGGAGTGGTATTGACACAGGGGTGTGTGATATCTCCATGTTATTTAATCTATTGATATATATATTTATATATATATATTCCAAGTACATATACTTGGAAAAATCGACCCCTTTCAAGCATTTTAAAGTACCAGTAAAATTTTAAAACTTAAATCCTAAAATTTATCTTAAAAAAAAAAAAATTAAGATCTGATCCTATATAATATATATATATATATATATATATATATATATATATATATATATATATATATATATATATATATATATATATATATATATATATATATATATATATATATATATATATATATATATATATATATATATATATATATATATATATATATATATATATATATATATATATATATATATATATATATATATATATAATATATATATATATATATATATATATATATATATATATATATATATATATATATATATATATATATATTATTATTATTGAAACAATGTAAACAAAGTACAGCTGATTCAAAGGAGACGGCTTGAAGATTTTTGAAATTCCCGTTCTTTGAGTCAAACTTCAAGATTGCCAGGAAAGCCACATAAAGCCACCCAAGGCCGGCTAAAGCCAGGATTAAGCCACTGGCTGGGCTTGAAGATGCGTTGACTCAAAGGAGACGGCATAAGTTTCGACTTACCATAGCCTTAATGATTGATGTTTATAACAGATATATGAATCGACGTTGCGATATTGATATATCTAACGGTCAGACTAATTTTTAACATTAGCCTCTCTCTCTTTCTCTTTCTCTATTTCTCTCTCTCTCTCTTTCTCTCCTTCTCTTGCTCACTCTTTATATATATATATATATATTATATATATATATATATATATATATATATATATATATATAATATATATATATATATATATATATATATATATATATATATATATATATATATATATATATATATATATATATATATATATATATATATATATATATATATATATATATATATATATATATATATATATATATATATATATATATATATATATATATATATATATATATATATATATATATATATATATATATATATATATATATATATATATATATATATATATATATATATATATATATATATATATATATATATATATATATATATATATATTATATATATAAATGCACATTTTTAAGTACGATGAGAACACAACAATCGCGAAAGGTTCCTTAACAAAGAATGTCTTCATTTCTTCATTATATTTTTCAAAACAATTTTTCTCTTGCAAAGTTTAAAATTCCTTTTAATGTTTTATAAATATTCTAAGATTTCTGTTCTATATTCAACCAATCGGAAGAGAAGGCCTGAATCTTACGTCATGCACTTTTGATGACGTCAAAATATGATTATATTAAAAAAAAAAAATTTTTCATTAAACTTAAATATTTTAAGTGGGTTTTCTTTTTCAAAAGTTTTATTTAAAAAATTAGTCCTTTAAAATGTCATATTCAAATATCATTAAGGTTAAGGTAAAGTAAGCCTGTAAATTAAATTATCAAATGAAGTAGTCCGACCATTGTTTGTGGTCCGACCAACTTGGGATGCGAATAACGAATCCATTTCGTAGTTGGCTGTCAAAGCAAGTTTGTTTGAGAAATGCGTTAGTTCATTTTTTACCAGACAGCTAAGATTTTATTACAAGCATTAAATTTTTTTAATTAAATATTTAAATATTCTTGTGAATAACATATTTTGGTAATTGTAGCGTTCACAGTAGTGGCATTTTTCGTTCGAGACCTGGTTGCTGAAACTAACAATATACCTACGCGTTGCTATTTCGACTGGAACTATGCTTAGGGTTTTGTAGCTATATATTTTATTATTAATGGTTTAATTTGTTATTTATTTAATTTATTTTTCTTAAAAACTTTTCAAAATACTTATATTATCCTAAATTTAAAGTATAACACGTCATACTTTAATTACAAATAATCAGTTTTATTTTACTGTGATAAAACGCCAGTTGAGCGGGCCATTTGAGATTAGTGCTGTTTTCTTTGAGTCAAAGCATCTTAAGCACCCGGTAGTTTCTTAATCCTGGCTTAAGCTGGCTTTGGATGGCTTTGAGTAGATTTCTAAGCTATCTTTAGATTTGACTCAAAGAACTGGGTTTTCAAAAATCTTAATCAGCTTTCTTTGTTTAAATTTTTTTATTCTGTTATTTTTTATAAGGAATAAGTTAGTAATAGTTATTAGTATATAAGTCTATTGCAATGTTGCAATATATATATATATATATATAATATATATATATATAGTATATATATATAATATATATATATATATATATATATAATATATATATATATATATATATATATATATATATATATATATAATATATAATATATATATATATATATATATATATATATATATATATATATATATTATATATATATATATATATATATATATATATATATATATATATATATATATATATATATATATATATATATATATTATATATATATATATATATATATATATATATATATATATATAATATATATATATATATATATATATATATATATATATAATATATATATATATATTATATATATATATATATATATATATATATATATATATATATATATATATATATATATATATATATATATATATATATATATATATATATATAGAGGGGCGGCATCCAAAGAATGCCCCTCAACCTCCACCCCTCACCCCATCATCACTTGGGAGTTGGCGGCCTCCGATGATGGGGATGGTGCCGCCATGACCCGGCGTCCGGCTTGCCCAGATGCACGGTCTTCTTTTTTCATTAATTTCTGCAACATTCGCGGTCTTTTTTCTAATTTCCCCTTTGTCGAACACCATCTCTCTTCTTCTAAACCTCATCTCTTATTTCTAACCGAAACTCAGGTGCTTGAGTGTGCTGACAGCAAACCTTATTCTGTTTCCTCCTACTGTCTCTATCCTCAATTTTCAGCCAAAGGCGGTTGTTGCGCATATGTGCGCAACGATGTTATTTGCTCTCGTGTCTCTGATTTGGAGTCTTCTGAATTTTCTACCTTATGGCTTAAGCTCTCTTGCAATTCTACTACTAAATTTATTTGTTCTGTCTATTTATCTCCTAATTCTACTGACTATAAAAAATTCTTCGACTATTTAAACTCCAAAATAGAGCACATTCTATCCTCTTCTCCTTTCTCTGAAATCATCATTTTAGGTGATTTCAATGTTCACCACCGCCAATGGCTTTCCTCTAGTTCTCAATCTCCAGCCGGTGAACTCGCCTTCAACTTTTCTATCCAAAACAACCTTGAGCAGTTGGTGCAACTCCCTACCCGTATCCCTGACCGTCTTGGTGATGAACCCAACATACTTGATCTTTTCTTAACTTCTAATCCTTCTCCTTATACTGTTAAACTCTTTCCTCCTCTGGGTTCATCCGATCACCTTCTTATCTCCGTATCTTGTTCTGTCTCTTCAAGTCTTCCGCAAGAACGGCCCCCCGCCTTCGGCGAGGAGACGTTTGTGGCACTTCGGTGCTGCTAACTGGTCTGACTTGCGGTTGTACTTCTCTGATTTCCCATGGAATGATTATTGCTTTCGTGGGAGGGGTTCCCTCGGAGTGTGCCGAGCGTATAACCGAGGTGATTCTCTCTGGCATGGAGGCGTACATTTCATATTCTTTTCCTTCTACTAAACCTAACAAACCTTGGTTTAACTCTGCTTGTTCTCGTGCTATCCGCCGCAGGGATACTGCCTTCAGAGATTACCGTCGTCTTCAAACTCCTGAAACTCATTGCAACTTATATTTCATCCTGGAATCGTGCAAAATCTATTCTTCGAGATACCAAAAACTCTTTTCTCCGCCGCAAATGCAATAATCTTTCTGGTTCTTCTTCATCTCGCCCTTTCTGGCATTTCGCAAAAAATGTCAACTCTAACTTTGCTTCTTCCTCTTTCAGTCCTCTAGTCTCTTCTGATGGCACAACTGCCATTTTACCTTCTACTAAAGCTGAACTCTTCGCCCAAACTTTTGCCTCTAACTCTACCTTGGACGATTCCGGAGCTATTCCTCCTCCTACAACCCCCTCCAACTCATTTATGCCTAAAATTGTAATTTCTTCTAAAGATGTCATTTCTGCTCTCTCTGAGCTTAACACTAAGAAGGCGTATGGTCCTGATGGTATTCCTCCTGCGGTTCTCAAAACTTGTGCTTCTGAGCTTGCACCCTGCCTTGGTAAACTATTTCGTCTTTGCCTTTCTACTTCGATCTTCCCTTCTTGTTGGAAACGTGCTCTCATTCAACCTGTACCGAAGAAGGGGGACCCTTCTCAACCCTCTAACTATCGTCCAATTTCTTTAACCTCCGTTCTTTCTAAAGTTTTCGAATCTATCCTTAACAGGAAGATTTGGAAACATCTCAATTCTTCTAATCTTATCTCTGATCGCCAGTATGGCTTTCGTAAAGGACGTTCTACTGGTGATCTTCTTTCCCTACTTTCTGACTCTTGGTCCTCCGCTCTTCGGGGTTTCGGTGAATCTTTCGCTGTGGCGCTAGACATATCGAAAGCTTTCGATAGAGTCTGGCACAAAGATTTGATTTCCAAACTTCCCTCTTTCGGAATCTATCCTTCTCTCTGTGACCTCCTATCTAATTTCGTTTCTGGTCGTTCTATAGCAGCTGTTGTAGACGGCCACCGTTCCTCCTATAAATCTATAAATAGTGGTGTTCCTCAAGGATCTGTCCTTTCCCCACTCTTTTTCTAATTTTCATCAATGATCTTCTTTCTATTACTTCGTCTCCTATACACTCCTATGCCGATGACTCCCCCTTCATTATTCCTTTCAATTTGAAAGACGTCCCTCCCAACAGCAGTTATTAGACGCAAGAAGGATTGCCTTGGAGCAACTGACCTCTGATCTATCTCTCATTTCAAATTGGGGCAGAGAAAACATGGTCGTTTTCAATGCCTCAAAAACTCAATTCCTCCATCTTTCTACTCGACACAATCTTCCACACAACTATGACATCTTCTTCGAAAACACTCAACTCAAACCTTCATCTGTTCTCAATATTCTCGGTGTTTCTTTTTCTCGTGATCTTTCTTGGAAAGATCACATTATTTCTCTCTCTAAACAAGCTTCTAAGAGGTTGGGTGTTCTGTGGCGCCTTCGTAGTTTTTTACGCCACCCCAGTTGCTTGCTCTGTATAGGGGTGTTGTTCGCCCCTGTATGGAGTATACCTCGCATATCTGGGGTGGGTCCACATATACAGCTCATCTTGAAAAGGTGGAATCTAGGGCTTTTCGTCTTATCAACTCTCCTGCTCTTACTAACTCTCTCCAATCTCTTTCTTCCCGTCGAATTGTTGCGTCACTCTCTCTATACTATCGCTATTACAACGGACATTGCTCTTCTGAACTCTCACGTCGCATACCTCCTCCACTGAGAAGGGCTCGTGCGACACGTCTTTCTACACAGTCTCATCCTTTCTCTGTCCAACTCTTCGACCCCAGACTTAACCGCTATGCTTAATCTTACATGTACTCTACTGGTAAAGTCTGGAACACACTCCCTTTATCTGTTTTCCTAACTTCCTTTGACTTGCACACTTTTAAACGCCGTGTATCGGGTCACGTCGGCCTTTAGCGACCCCGAATCTGATTGCTTCCCAACTCCGGTGGATATTGGTAGGCCTTGGCCTTTGCCCACCGGAGGAGACATAAAATATATATATATATATATATATATATATATATATATATATATTATATATATTATATATATATATATATAATAATAAAAAAAAATATTATATATATTATATATATATATATATATATATATATATATATATATATATATATATATATGGGGAGCTGTGAGGTGTTGGAATTATACTTTTTGCTTAGTATGACCTAGATCAAAATTCAGCTCATACTACGACTACCTTACACATAAGAATTATAAGGCAATCAAACTCACTGCAATAGTCAACAATTTATTAATTATAGTCAGAAATATTAAGATACAATATTATTTTAAACCACTCAGATAATAAGGCACAGTATACTCTGACAGATAGGATAAGTATCTCTGCTCTCTGCACAGAAGATTCTTGCTGTCTGTTGTTTTTTTTAACAGATTGTACTACAGATAAATTATCACAGTATACATTGGACAGATCTTCCCTCTACAAAATGAGTGAACTTTTTCAATGATTTGACTATAGCTAAAAGTTCTTTACTAAAAATTGAATAATTACATTCAGTACTTGACAAAGATGTGCTATAAAATCCTAGTGGCTTATTAAAACCATTTTCTGTTGATAATAGTGCTCCAGAAATGGCCTTATCTGATGCATCAGTATATAAAGATAAGAGAGCTTCTGAACTTGGAAATGTTAAAGGTACTGCCAGTTGTAATGCTTGTTTAGCTTTCTCAAAAGCTTGTTCTGCTTCAGAGTTCCATCTTACTTTTTCTGTGAGTATGGTGAGCCCTTCAAGTATGCCAAGAGAGGCACTAAGATACCGGAGAGGCCAGGAATGGAACTTTTAAAATAATTCAGACTACCTATGAATCCTCTTAACTGCTTTATAGTTTTTGGCTTAGGTAGTCGGCTTATTGCTTCAATTCTCTCTTTGTTTGGTAATAAACTATTTTGCTCAATATCAAATCCTAAATAAGTTACTTTTTCTTTGAATATAACACATTTATCAGGGTTTAACTTGAGTCCAAAGAGAGAGAGCCTATGGAAAAAATTTTCAAGTGTTTTTCTATGTTCTATGTTCAAAGAGAAATATTTTCAATACGACTTTTAAAATTATATTAATATATTTTGAAAAGGCTGATGGTGAGGCATGTAACCCTTCTACTATCCTTGTGGAAGAATAAGATCCAAAAGGTGTATTTATTGTGAGATATTTATGACATTCTGATGCCAATTTCAGACTATAAAATGCCATAAAAATATCTAAAACAGAGAAAATTTTCCTTCCATGAAGTATATTAATGAAGTCATTTATATGTGAAATATTATAATTATCACGTTTTGTTCTAGCATTTAGTAAATGAAAGTCTGCAACAATTCTGGTTCCCCCGCTTTGTTTTTTAAGGACCAAGATTGGGAAGCCCCATTCTTTTGCAGTTACTAGAATACCTTTTGATAGTAAGTTATGTATCTCATCTTGTGCATCTTTATATAATTTTGTAGGTATTTTTTCTTGCTTTAATATTAATAGCGGGACCCTCAACATATATTTTATAAGCCTTCTAAAGCCTTCATTTCTAGCTCATTTAACCCCATACTATCATGCTGAGTGTTATTATTTGTTAATTCCTGGATATCACTATTGTCTTCATTAAAAATATGAGAGTAATTTTCTAATAACTCTGTGTAATCTGAAGAACAATATGGCAAGTTTGGTTTATATGACACAGTGTGTAAGAAGGCAGTGTCTTCACAACATTCTATTTCTTGGGGGAAGGGAAGCTGTATTTTAGTCACCCCATCAATTATATTTTTGGTATTAAAATCAATTATAAACTTATGTTTGGTCAAGAAGTCAATACCCAAAATATCAAATTTGGTTTCTGCAATATAAAATGTATGTTCATAGCTCCTTCCTATTCCAAAATCTATTTTTAATGTTTTCTTTCCATAAACATTTATGGATGTGTTATTTGCCGCAAGAAAGTGGCCTATTGGGGAATTTTTTTTGTCTTCATCTGTAGCTTTCAGTATAAAACAGGCTGCACCTGTGTCCCAAATAAAACAGCGTCAATTTCTTACGCAAATAATTTTAATTAATGAAGTAGGCTTATTTATGGACTCTTGGGATGAGACTGCACATACATTAGCACTTGGGTTAAGCATTGATAGATTATTTTGATACATGCACATATTATAAAAACTATTTAAAGGGATATATTTATCATTCATGATTTGGGAATCAGAGTAATCTGTACAATGTAAAAACCCATTAATTTTAATATTTTTAGGTTTATAATTTGGGTTTATAGGCTGCGGTGGTTTGAGACTAAATTTGTTTATAATAGGATCAGCTGTTTTAAAATTTGGAGAGTTTATGTTCCTTGTGGACCCCTCAACGTTTCCCGAATTTGATGGCTGATTTCGGTAATCCCTACTTGTAAATTTACATCCATTTCCCTCACACCTATTAGCAAAACTGCCAAAATGGTAATGATAATAGCAATAAGGTCCATTTTGATTGTATCTCCCTCTGGATGGTGATCTGGACTTACGAGGACTCCAACTTTGTGTTTCTCTAATTTTTTTTAATTCATTTATCTCTATTCGTAATTCTTGTACTTCCCTTATCAGTGTCTGAATGGTTTCCTGCATTTGGGAAATGTCAGTTTGTCTAACTGGTGTAACAGCTGAATATGCAGGCTGGTAAACAGGATTCAGAGTATTTGAAGATGTATCTATTCTCATTCCTGCATATGGATCATCTTCCATGGCATCTTCTACAATTTCTGCAAATTCTTCTATATCCTTTGAATTAAATAAATTATCGTTTTCTTCAATTTTACCTAAATTAATTAAAAATAAAAGTGCGAAATTCTTATCACAATTTTATTTTTCTTTATTGAGGCTTTATTTTTATTTTAAATTTAATAATTTATTCGTGGTAAAGAAAGGAAAAAACTTGAAAGATGAATTTATTTTTTAGGATCCTCACCTTAAAAGGACATACGAACAGGATTATTTTATTTCTTAAAGGAAGACTTTGATTTTCTTGAAAATAATTATAAATTTTTAAAACTTGATCACTTTGATTCATCAATGAGTTCTTTGAAGTTTTATTTCCATTTGTTAATGATCCTCTTCGGTAACCTCTTGATTATTCCTTCCACTTTTTCATTGTTCAATATTTCTTTCAACCATTAAAGATGAACATTGATGCACACTTGCTTGGAGTCAAAAAGTCATACATAAAATTTTTGCCAATACAACTATTTTCAATTACCATTTATTGACTCATTCATCTCATAAGTGACAATATTACACATTTGTTACACACTTCCGTGCTTAAGCATATGTCTTTTTAATCTGGCTTTAAGATTACATCCATAACTAAACTCATAACATTTAAAATATTTTATATTTTCATGATCAAATATGTGAGCCTTCATGTAGTATTTCATGCGATGACATTCATACAAACAGTGAGAACAATTAAATAATTTGTCTGTCGATGCTTAAACTTGTGACGTTTTAAGCTGCCTTTATCATTACAT
>SEYY01012032.1:0-12500 GCA_009176605.1 Armadillidium nasatum | reverse complement strand
TATATGTATTTTTAATATTTTTCTGGCATTATTTTTAATATATTTTTTACCTATTTCTATTAGTATTTTTCTTTTGTTTCTGCTGAGTTTCTGCGGTTATTTTTTCTGCTGCTATTTTTTCAGTTTTTCCGTTGCTACTTGAAATGGTAATTTTGCCGTTATCTTGTTGTTGTGTCTGTTGAGATTTCTGCAGATGTTCTCGTTGTTTTTGCTCTATTTGATGCTAAGGAGAGACTATAACTACTTTTTTGACCATTTTTTATGAACATGAGACGAAAAGGAATTTAAAGGATAAACATCAATGTATATATTTAGAGAATGTCAGACCCATCGTTGTCTTTGCTTTTTTTATATATGGGATCAAACCCTCCTCAACAAAAATTTTCACTTTTTTCACTAAATCTTTAATAAAATATAAAATATTTTATGTTTTCTTTTCTTTTTTCTTTTAAGGATTTAGAAAAATATGTAGGAATCAAATGAACGTATGATTTTAATAATAGGTGATGGCTTAGATTTAGATGGTTTAAATCCTGACCAAAGTCATTCGGAAACTGTTAAATTTTCCATTTAAAACTTTTTTTTTAAAACTTCAAATGAATATTAAAAAGTGATCGCAACTAACTTTAGGATCAGATAGATGTAATTATCTTCCTCTAACTGTCTCTAATTCAATAAAAAAAGTGTGAATATGATCGTTGTCTTCTTCTTTTTTGTTTTTTTTGCAAATTTTTTTTCTCTGAAAAGTACTATTTTCAGAAAAGTGCGTAAATGTAAAACTTATAATGAGATTTTTTGAGTGGATATATCTTGGTAACTATTTGGAATTATGGTAAACTAATTGCACCTCTGGACTCTGCGTACTATTTTTTATAAAACTGTTTGAATAAAATTAAAAAAAAAATTCCTTTGAGAGTGATTTGCCGACAATTTGAAGATCATTGACAGGTGTCACTAAAAAGTCTTTTTCTCAGAAACCGTTCGGAATTAGTAAAAACTAAATACAGACTTGGAATCAGCATAGATTTTACTATAAAACTGATAAAAAAAATAAAAATATTTCCCACCAAAAGTTGGGGTCTTTTCTTTGGGGGGGTCCTCCTTTGAGATTTTTTGAGTGGTCATTTCTCGGTAACCTTTTGGAAATATGTAAAACTAATTATATATTTGGAATCAGCATAAAATTTTCTATAAGATTGTTACAAAACAAATTTTAATGACTCCCCACAAAGAAAAACAACTGCATGGAGTACGCGCATTAACATTTTCAAGGTCATTCAACAGGTGTTAATTAAAAAGTCTTTTTTTCGGGAACCACTTGGAATTTAATAAAACTGATTTCAGATTTGGAATTGGCATAGATTTTACTATATAACTGATGAAATTAAAAAAATTTACTAACAAATTTCGCCCCTAAAAAGTACGAAATTCCAGTTATAACCTCCCTTTAATTATTGTTGATATAATTTTCGTTGTTGTTATTTGTTTTCTTCTCTGATGTTATTTTGATGTTGATGCTTCTGTTGTTATTTTGTTTTTATTTTTATAGTTGTTTCTGCTGTTGCTTTTTAATTTTTTGTTAATTTTTTAATTGTTAATTTTTTGCTGCTCTTTTATTGTTTCTTCTAATTTTTTTTGGTACTTTTGTTTTTACCGTTCTCTTTAGTTCTTTTCTTTTTAATTTGTTGCTCTTTCAGCTTCCATTGTTGTGGTTCCCTTGATATTTCTAATGCTTACTTTTGTTTTACGTTTATATTTTTTGTTAATGTTGGTGTCGTTGTCATCTTTGTTCTTGTTTTTGAAACTATTCTTATTTTAACTGTAAATAATTGTGTTATATTTTGTTTCTATTTTTCCTGTTGTTGTAATTGGTTTATGTTGTTAATTTTGTATGTTTTATTTTTATTCCTTTAGTTGTTAATTTTTCTGTTGTTATTCTATTTTCTTATTTTACTGTAGTCATTACTTTTCCTGTTTTTATTTATTCTCTTGTTGTTTTTGTTGAAATTTCAGTGTTGTCTTTTCTGTGTTCTTTATGGTGTTTTTTTTTCTTCTTTTAATTCATATTTGTTCATTTTTGTTCATGTTGTTTCTGTTGTTAATTTTTCTGTTTTATTTATTTTGTTGCTATTTTTTGCTGTTGTTGCTTTTATTGTTATTGTTTTGTTTTTTTTGCTGCTCATACTTCTTATTTTATTTTCGTTATTTTTGCTTTTCATTTTTGTCTCTGCAGGAGTTTTTCGGTTGTTGTTTTTCTGTTGTTATTTTTACTGTTATATTAATATATAATATACTGTCGTTATTTTTACTTCTGTTGGTATAAGGATGTTTTATGTTAATGCTGATTTTGCTCGTCGTTTTTTGTCGTGTTTTTCTTTCTCTTTCTTTTTTTTTACTTGTTGTTACTCTTATTATTTTTGTAGTTTATGCTTGTTATTTAATTAATTTCTTAATTTTGGTTTTTTATTTAATTTATGCTTGTTTCTCTTGCTACTCTTGCTGTGGTTGTTATTGTTTTAATTATTTTTTGAACTGCTTAATGTTATTTATGATGCTGTTTTTTCTGTTTCTTTTTATTTTATATTTTTATTTATTATTTTTTTCTGATTAATATTTCTTATTGTTGTTTACCTATAATTTTGCTGCTACTTTTGTTTCTGCTATATTTTTTTACGATTGTTGTTATTTTGTTGAAGTCATTGTTTTTGTGGTCCTTTCTGTTAATGTGGTTATTTTGTACTGCTGATGTTTCTAATATTATTTTTGCTCCTTAAATTTCTGCAATTTTTTGTAGCTGCTGTTATTTTTTGATGGAGTTGTATATTTCTATTATTATTGTTATCGGTGTGGCTTTTTTTAATTATTGTTACAGAAATGTTTCTTTGATATTTATTTTAATTGTAGTTTGTGTAATTAATGTTGTTGTCGTTGCTGTTGATATTTTTTTTCGTTGTTATTTTTGTCTGTTTGGCGTTTATTTTAGTTTTTTCAGCTGCTTTTGATTTAGTTATTTTACCTATCTTAGTTTCTATCGTTACTTTTCTGTTGTTGTTTTTCTTTTATTTTTGCTGTTGTAGTTTGTTATTTTTATACTGATTTTGTTGAAAATATTTTTGATTGTTTTTTTTGTAAGCTTTGATTTTTTGTCGTTATTTTTGATTAAGTTTCTTGTTAATTTTGATTTGATTTTTTTAACAGTCTACCACCAATCATGGGCCAAGCACTTTTCAAGGAGGGGAAAGTTTGGAGGTGTTTTCGAAAGGAAGATTTGAAGAAGTTGAATTTTCAAAAAGTTGAATTTTACAAGGTTGGGGCGACCTCACCTTAAAATCGCATTTAGATCGGCAAGAATGGAGTCAGAAAGTTAATATTTTTTCCTCTGTCTTTCTTTATTTTTGTTTCAGTAATTTTATCTGTTGTGTTGCTGTTATTTCTGTTGTTGCCTCTGTTATGACTTTTTTGTTACTTTTACTACTAATGTTGATTCCGTTATTATTTGTACTGATGCTGCTATTTCTGATGTCGATTTTGTTTGCTATTTTTGCTGGCGTTAATGTTTTTGCTGTTTTTGCTTTTATTATTGCTGTTCTCATTGCTTTTAATTTTTCCATTTTTTCAGTTTCATTTGTTTTCGTTTTTTTTTTACTTCTACTGCCAATTTTGTTATTTTTTGTTCCTGTTTCTGTTTTTATTATTATTATTATTGTTCATATTGTTGCTTTTGTTATTTATGCTCTTGTAGTTTTCTCTTGTTATTTTTGATGTTTATAATTTTTACTCTTAATATTGTTTCTATTGCTGTTTAAGCAGTTTTTTATTCTTCTTTTTCAGTGTTTTGTTGCCCGTTTTCTTCTGTTTTTGTTTTGGGATCATTACTGCTGTTTTTCATAAACTTTTCTCTTATGCCTTCTTTTATAGACACACCATGAGTCAATGAAATTATATCACTACCATGTCGAGGGAAAACTTGTAAAACTTAAAATAATTTTCTTTTCAGGTGGCTTCATATTTTTGGCATTACGAAAGTGTTCATAATGATTCAGGGTTTCATTCTACAATAAAGGTGCGTATAAATTATTTATATTTTTATTTATTTTATATTATTATTATTATTATTATTATTATTATTATTATTATTATTATTATTATTATTATTATTATTATTATTATTATTATTTCTATTATTATTATTATTATTATTATTATTATTATTATTATTATTATTATTATTATTATTATTATTATTATTATTATTATTATTATTATTATTATTATTATTATTATTATTATTATTATTATATTTATTATTATTATTATTATTATTATTATTATTATTATTATTATTATTATTATTATTATTATTATTATTATTATTATTATTATTTTTATTCATTATTATTATTATTATTATTATTATTATTATTATTATTATTATTATTATTATTATTATTATTATTATTATTATTATTATTATTATTATTATTAAGATTATTATTATTAGTCAGAAGCACAGATTGAACAAGAGTACTAAGAAAGGTGGTAATTTTCTTTGAAAAGAAATTTCACCCATATTAACCACCTTATACAAAATATCACTATTGTTAATTCGATACAAAATAGAATTAAAAAGAGCAAGAGTCATTCCTGTTCCCAAAACTGCTGACGTTTCCCTCCCGAAAAATTATCATACGATCTCAGTCCTACATACAACTGATAAAATCCATAAGAAATTAGCTCACACTCAACTGATAATTTATTTACTACAAAACTAACTGATTTCTTTCACAAATTCAGTTTTGCTTTACTCAAAAACACAAGACAGAAGATGCTCTAATTTTAATAACTGAAAATTTGTACAAAGCACTAAACGAAAAATAGATATGCTTACTATTAGAAATAGATTTCTTGAAAGAAAACGATGTAGTTCTACAGAACCAACTTATAAGAAAATTACAAAGACTTGGTGTTCCTAATGGCTCAATACAATCAATAAAATGGTGAACCATTCTTTTATTGTTTTCATATTTTTCTTCAAAATTATATATATATATATATATATATATATATATATATATATATATATATATATATATATATATATATATATATATATATATATATATATATATATATATATATATACAAATTTCTGCAACATTCGCGGTCTTTTTCTAATTTCCAATTTGTCGAAAATTACCTCTCTTTTTCTAAACCTCATCTCTTGTTTCTAACCGAAACTCAGGTGCTAGAATGTGCTGACAGCAAACCTTATTGTGTTACCTCTTACTGTCTCTATCCTCAATTTTCAGCACAAGGCGGTTGTTGCGCATATGTGTGCAACGATGCTATTTGCTTTCGTGTCTCTAATTTGGAGTCTCCTTAATTCTCTGCTTTATTGATTGAGCTCTATGGATATTCTACTACTAAATTTATTTGTTCTGTTTATTTATCTCCTAACTCTACTGACTATTCAAAATTCTCCAACTACTTAAACTCTAAAATAGAGCACATTCTGTCTTCTACTTTCTCAGAAATAATCGTTTTAGGTGATTTCAATGTTCACCACTGCCAATGGCTTTCATCTAGTTCTCATGATCCAGCCGGTGAACTCGCCTACAACTTTTCTTTCCAGAGCAACCTTGAACAGTTGGTGCAACTCCCTACCCGTATCCCTGATCGTCTTGATAATGAACCCAACATACTTGATATTTTCCTTACATCTTATCCTTCTCCTTACACTGTTAAACTTTTTCCTCCTCTGGATTCATCAAATCAACTTCTTAACTCCGTATCTTGTTCTGTCTCTTCAAGTCTTCTGCAAGAACGGCCCACGCCTTCGGCGAGGAGACGTTTGTGGCACTTCGGTGTTGCAAACTGGTCTGAATTGCGGTTGTACTTCTCTGATTTCCCATGGAATTATTATTGCTTTCGTGGGAGGGATCCCTCGGAGTGTGCTGAGTGCAAAACTGAGATGATTCTCTCTGGCATAGAGGCGTACATTCAATATTCTTTCTCTTCTACTAAACCTAACAAACCTTGGTTTAACTCTACTTCTTCTCGCACTGCCCGCCGTAGAGATGCTGCCATAAGGGAATACCTTCGTCTTCAAACTCCTGAAACTCATATAATTTATATTTCATCCCGGAATCGTGCAAAATTTATTCTTTGAGATATCAAAAACTCTTTTCTCCGCCGCAAATGCAATAATCTTTCTGGATCCTTTTCACTTCGCCCTTTCGGGCATTTTGCAAAAAAATGTCAACTCTAACTTTGCTTCTTCCTCTTTCCCTCCCCTAGTATCTTCTGATGGCATAACTGCTGTTTTACTTTCTCCTAAAGCTGAACTCTTCGCTCAAGCTTTTACCTCTAATTCAATCTTTGACGATTCCTATTTATACATCCTTTCAACCCCCTCTAACTCATTTATGCCTAAAGTTAGAATTTCTTCTAAAGATGTCATTTTTGCTCTCTCTGAGCTTAACACTAAGAAGGCGTACGGTCCTGATGATATTCCTCCTGCATTTCTCCAAACTTGCACCCTGATTTGGTAAACTATTTCATCTTTGCCCTTCTACTTCGACCTTCCTTTCTTGCTGGAAACGTGCGTTCATTCAACCTGTGCCAAAGAAGGGGGACCAATTTCAACACTCTAACCATCGTTCTATTTCTTTATCCTCCGTTCTTTCTAAAGTTTCCTAATCTATCCTTAATTAACAGGAAGATTTGGAAGCACCTTATTTCTTCTAATCTTATCTCAGATCACCAGTATGGCTTTCGTAAAGAACGTACTACTGGTATTTTTCTTTCTCTACTTTCCGACTCTTGGTCCTCCGCTCTCCGGGGTTTCGGTGAATCTTTCCCTGTGGCGCTATACATATCGAAAGCTTTCGATAGAGTCTGGCACAAAGTTTTGATTTCCAAACTTCTCTCTCTTTCGGAATCTATCCTTCTCTCTGTGACATTCTCTCTAATTTCCTTTCCGGTCGTTCTATAGTAGCTGTTGTAGACGGCCACTGTTCTTCCTATAAATCTATAAATAGTGGTGCTCCTCAAAGATCAGTTCTACCTCCAACTGTTTTCAAATTTCCATCAAAGACCTTCTATTACTTCATCTCCTATACACTCCTAATCCAAAACTCCACCCTTCATTACTCCTTTCAATCTCAAAGACGTCCCTAACAACAGCAGTTAATAGATTCAAGAAGGATGGCATTGGAGCAACTGACATCTGATCTTTCTCGTATTTCAAATTGGGGCAGAGATAACATGGTCGTTTTCAATGGCTCAAAAACTCAATACCTCCATCTCTCTACTCGACACAATTTTCCACACAACCATATATTCTTCGAAAATACTCAACTCCAACCTTCATCTGTTCTCAATATTCTTGGTGTTTTTTTTCTCGTGATCTTTCTTGGAAAGATAACATTATTTCTCTCTCTAATCAAGCTTCTAAGAGGTTGGGTGTTCTATGGTGCCTTCGTGGTTTTTTACCCCTCCCCAGTTGTTGCTGTGCATAAGGGTGTTGTTCGCTCCTGTATGGAGTACGCTTCCCAAATATGAGTTGGTTCCACACATACAGCTATTCTCGAAAAGGTGGAGTCTATGGCTTTTCGTCTCATCAATTCTCCTGCTCTTACTAACTTTCTCCAATCTCTTTCTTCCCATCTAATTGTGGCATCAGTTTCTCTATACTATCGCTATTACAATGGACATAGCTCTTCTGATATTTAACGTAGCATACCTCCTCCATTGAGAAGTGCTCATGCAACATGACTTTCTTCACAGTCTCATCCTTTCTCTGTCCAACGCTCACTCTTTCATGTATTTTACTGGTAAAGTCTGGAACACACTCCCTTTATCTGATTTTCCAACTTCCTTTGACTTGCACACTTTTAATCGCCGTGCATCTGGTCACGTTGACCATTAGCAACAAGATTCTGAATGTTCCCTAACTATGGTGGAATTTGGTAGTCCTCCGGCCTTTGGCCACCAGAGGAGACATAAATAATATATATATATATATATATATATATATATATATATATATATATATATATATATATATATATATATATATATATATATATATATATATATATATATATATATATATATATATATATATATATATATATATATATATATATATATATATATATATATATATATATATATATATATATATATATATTAAAAAAACTTATTATTTCATGTTTGTAGTTATGTAAATAATTTGATAAATTTTCGAATGCATATCTATATTTATTATGAAGAGTTGAAAAAGATAGAACATATTGTACTCTTTAATAATTAAAATATTTTGGGTCTTTCATATTAACTCTTATTAAGACCCATATTATTATTATTATTATTATTATTATTATTATTATTATTATTATTATATTATTATTATTATTATTATTATTATTATTATTATTATTATTATTATTATTATTATTATTATTATTATTATTATTATTATTATTATTATTATTATTATTATTAATTTTTATTTTGACAATAACAGTTCAGAGGTGCCATCAATATAATTACGGGATATTTCAACTGCTCTTATGTGGGAGAAGAAGAAGGAGAATCAAAGAGTACCTACATTTATGTGAATGGTAAGTAGTTTTTTGTTTTAAGCGTAATAAAAAATAAAAAAAAAATCGAAGGGTTTGGAGAATTTTTTTAGTTTTAAAAAAGTTTAATAAATATATTAAGGTCTATTGCATGAATGTTACACAAGCAACACACGGAGCTAATATAGGAAAAAAAACAGTTACAATTGATGAATCGTAACTAATTATATTTCCAATATTACTTTGTTCTAAGAAATAGTAAAGTAAAAATTTTTTTATGAAAGGTCCTGGAGGTCCTAGTAAATAAATGTATGCATTTTTACTTGTATCTTGTTTATAATTGTAACAGTGTAAAAATTATAGTGTTAAAATATAATTTTTCGCAAGAACTTCATTCCCTGAATTTAAATTTTTCTCCAAATTGTTAAATGCCAATTTATCTTTTATCTTAACTAATATTTTAAAAAATAGATGTTAAATTACTTTTGAAAATCAGAAGTGCCATGGAAATTAACATAAAAATTTAACATAAAGAATAAAAATTCATAAAGAATAAAAAAGTTATTGTTTTTTTTTTCAAGACTCTGCTTGGATAAATCGAAGGATTTGGGATTCTAATAACAAAGTTTCAGTTGCTAGATTTTATTGTTTATCTTTTTTAAATAATGCAATTATGATAAGTACTAATATATCATGAAAATCAAAAAGATTTTCAAATAACTAGGAAAAAATATTGAGATCTATTTTACTTGGAATTGGTTTATAGTCCCACTTGAAGAGGACGAAGACTTGTTACTGTAAATTTTATAACTTGAATTTCAGGAGATATCTTTGTATTTACTGAAAATTTTCATTTCTATATATGCAACATTTTTTTTGTTTTATTTTCACGCTTTTTTAACCAAAGAATGAGTTGAATGTTTTGAAACTTTTATCAACATATATTTTTGTAATGCAGCTGTCGTTCTATAAAATACAGTTTTTTACAATATAATAAAAATAAACTAATAAAGGACAACAATTTGTTTAAGTCCATCATATCAAAAAATTTTCAGTGCAATAAAATATTCAAAACAGAAAACTAGTCTGCATATTCTTCAGTTTTTTCATAAAGTAGATTTTGACTTCATAACTTCCAATACATCTCTTTGTTCAAAGAGATAAACCTCTTCCCTATTGTAATTAAGAAATTGATATTTAACTGGAACCTATCAATTTCTACCGATACGTCCAAATATATCAATCATACCAGAATATTTTTCCAATGTTTCGATTTATTGATATTGGCCTTGGTTATTGCAACTTTATGGTATTTGATAATAATGAATGTTTTAACTTGAGTTTTTCATTTTCACTTGGTAAAGGCTAAATTTTAACATTAGTGTATTGATAATAATTTAATTTACGATATTTTAATGATAAAGAAAATAGAAGCTTTCTATTATTATTATCATTAATTTTTGTATTTAATTTATTTTTATTTATATTTTCGTACCTTATTATTTTTATTTATTTTTTTTATTTCATTATTTTTTAATTATTTTTATTTATTTTTATTATTTATTATTTTTATTTACTTTTTTCATATTTTATTTTTTTTTGTTAATTATTTTTATTTATTATTTTATATTTTATTTTTTTTTGTATATTTTTTTATATTTTACTTTTTTATTTTTTTTTATTTTATTTTTTTATTTATTATTATTTTTTTTTTTATTATGGTTTTAATTATTTTTGTTATTATCATTTTTATTATTATTTTTGTTTTTATTATTTTTATTTATTATTTTCATTTATTGCTTTTATTTTTTATTTTTATTTTATTATTTTATTTTATTACTTAATTTTATTATCTGTTATTTTATTTTATTTTTAATTTATTATAAGTCCATAAGACGAGTAGAAATTTGCATTGGAAATCAATCACCATCTGATGTTGAACGTTTCATAAATTATTGAAGAAAAAAAGCTGACATACATAGCCTACCAAATTGGATTTACAAATAATGTGAAAAATAAATTTCACTTACATTCGTTACCCTTTTGATAATTCACTAGCATTATGCCGTTACCCAACTGAACTGAAAATAGAAAGTCATCTAGAAAACAGACGTTTGTACCTAATATTCTTAGATGAGCGACTGTTGCACGCTTTTCTGTCTATATAGTAATGGGTGTATTGCCATTTAATGCACTTGATGAGCTTCTATTTCTTATATAAATAGCCATCGAAACGGCTTCTGCACAAAATTCATGATGCATTCCAGATTCAAATAAAAGAAATCTTACGTTTTCCACTTAAGTTCTATTCATACGTTCAGCAACCCCATTTTGTTGTGGTGTCTAGGATGTAGTCAGCCTTCTTACAATAACATTTTATATTAACTAACTCCTGCTAGAGAAATTCTATTTAGTTATCAGTTTGAAGAAATTTTATTTTCCGTTCTAGTTGATTTAATAAAATTTATATTCCTTAAATTTCTCAAGTTCCTCACTTTTATTTTCCATAGATTTTTATACCGTATATCTGCTTTTATCTTCAATAAAAGATAAAAAATATATATTTCCCAATGACGCTTTGTCTAAATGGACCACATATATCTGAGTGAACTATTTCTAAAAGTTCTTTACTTGCACGATTAGATTTTCAATATGGTATTTGCATCCTTTTTCCTTTTAAATAAACTTCACATGTAGGCATATACGATTGTTTAAAATTTAATCCACATACTAAATTTAATTTTTTAAAGATTTTAAATCTATGATATTCAAAGGACCCATTCTACTGCCATATTTCTAAATCATTTACACATGCGTCTGAAATAAATGTTTTTTCCTCTAAGTAGTATAGGTTATCTCTTCTTTTTGCTGTTAGTACAAGTTTCCAATATTTATTAAAAATTTTTTCTATTCCTTTAGTAAAAACTACTTTAGATCCGTTTTCTTTTATTTTTGAAATCGATAACAGATTAGTATGCAAGAAAGATACGTACAACGCATCCTTTATGGTTACATTTTTTAACATTTTACCTTCCGTACTTCAATGTCGCTATCACCTATTCCTACAATTTTTGTTTCAGATTTATCAGCTAATTTAAACCATTTTTCTAAAAACAGGATTCAAAGCACTAACATATTTAACTTTCGCTATACACATGTGCAAAGTTGATCCACTGTCAAGACACCATCTTCGTTGATTACTATCCCTATAATTTTCATTTATTGACAGTGATTCATAAATTTCTTCTTCAATGTGTGTGACGAGTCCACACGAGTTCTTCATCTACATGTCGATACTTTATGATCTATTTTATTGCATTTATAACATCGTCCTTTAAATTTAGGTCTTACTGATTTAAAGTTTTTATTTACTCCCTTTTCATTCGTTACAAATGTTTTGGAATTTAATTTATCAAAGTGTTTTATTTGACATTCTACTAGTATTTTAACCCTTAAGGTTTCTGAATTAAGTCCTTATCACGACTTTCAAAAAGACAACGAAAATTAGTATATTAATATGGTAAATTGTTCGATAAAAGTATTACCTGAAAATCCTTATGTACTTTTATATCCAACTCATGTGATTTGCTAATAACATTGAATAGATTATCAAGATGATCTTTTCACACCCTCTTCGGGTTTAAGTAGTAATACCTTACAAGATATATTTATCGACTGATAAACATTTTTAACGTATTTCACACGTCATTTTACGTTTCATAATCTTTAATTTACTTTAAATATTGATGAATTAATGATAAGTATTAATTCAGGCTTAGCTTTTCGATCCATAGCCTTTCATTGCGAATATTCTGACGTGTTCGTTGGCCTTTCTTTGTTTTTTGCCGGTAACAGTCCCATAGATCGCTTCTAATTAAGAGAGATTCAGCTTGAATACTCCAAATCTCGCAGTTT
>SEYY01012031.1:7500-10148 GCA_009176605.1 Armadillidium nasatum | reverse complement strand
TATATATTATATATATATATATATATATTATATATATATATATATATATATATATATATATATATATATATATATATATATATATATATATATATATATATATATATATATATATATATATATATATATATATATATATATATATATATATATATATATATATATATATATATATATATATATATATATATATATATATATATATATATATATATATATTTCTTATATGTCATCCATAATGCGCCCATCCATAGGTTCTCTTACCAGGGGCATTAAACATCTTCTTAGCGAGCCTACCACTTAGTCTCTCCATCTCTTCCTAGGTCTTCCTCTTAATTTAGTGCCCTTACGTCTTCACTTCCATCTTCTTCTAACCTCTCTTCCTTCCTGCATTCTATCCACTTGTCCCCACCATCTCAAATTTGCCGAATCTATTTTCTTAATTATAGATCGTACCCCTTCAAATTCTATTTATTCTGGTCTTTCCTGTAATTGTCCTTAGAATATTTATTTCAGCTGCCTGTAATTTATTTTCATCTCTTTTTGTCATATTCCATATCTCTGCAATATTCAATAGTATTGTTGTTAGAATTCCTCTTTAAGATGACCCTCTTCATCTCCCCTCCCATCTGTCTTTTATAACAGGGTACACCGTCCTTACTGCTCTACCATATTGTTCTATTCTACTTGTTATTTCAAGAGAATCTCTTCCTCTTCCGAATATTCTTCCAAGATATTTATTTATTTCCACTTATTTTACTTCTTTTACCTCAATATCCACCCTCAATGACTCAAGACTCACTACTATTATCTCTGTTTTATCGATATTTATATACTTAAATCGGCGTGCGTCTTCTAATTCGTTTGAGAAAGAAATTATCACCTGAATTAGCTTGTCTTATATTCGCTCCAAACACCTCAGATCATCTGCTAACACCCATGATATATCCTCAACTTATTCCCTCACCTCTCTTATTACCACGTCCAAGACTGCCGAAAACAAGATGAATGACAATACGCTTTCCTTTCTTCATTCAAGTCATTTCACCAAACTATTCTTTATTCTTATATCCCATTATGATGTTACATTCATCTCTGATATGCATACTTTCAAAGTCCTTTCTCTGCCTTCCTTCCACTCCAAAACTTCTCTCGTAAGTTCTCCAGAGTTTTCATCTGAGTATTGAAGTAAATACCCAGAGGAAAATATATATATATATATATATATATATATATATATATATATATATATATATATATATATATATATATATATATATATATGTATATGTATATATATATATATATATATATATATATATATATATATATATATATATATATATATATATATATATATATATATATATATATATATATATATATATATATAATAATGATTAATGAAAACAATATATACCTTCTTCTTGTACTCCCACATCTTTTATTTTGTTAGTTTTAATACAAACATAAGATCTATGGTACTTCTATTTCTTTGAAAACCATATTGGTCCTCCCCAAATTGGTACTCTACCATTGATCTTAATCATTTTTTCCAGTATTCTCTTATAGGACTTCGCAAGGTGATTTTTTAAAGATTTTTACAGTCTCCCATATCTCCTTTGCCCTTGTATATAAGTACTATTGTATATACGATTGTTTTCCCCAAACCTATGGTATTCTACTTTCCCTCCAGTATTTGTTAAAAATCCTCAGGATTGCGCTTTTCAGTCCTTATCCTACCTCTTTTATTATAGGTATACCTTCTTCACCTGGAGATTTGCTTTTTTTTATATTCTCTTTAAAGCATCCTCCAATTTTTCCTTTGTAATCTCCTCCGCTTCATACTGCTCACTCACTGCCTCCTCTTACTCTTCCACTTTCTCTCTCTCTCTCTCTCTCTCTCTCTCTCTCTCTCTCTCTCTCTCTCTCTCTCTCTCTCTCTCTATCTATCTATCTATCTATCTATCTATCTCTCTCTCTCTCTCTCTCTCTCTCTCTCTCTCTCTCTCTCTCTCTCTCTCTCTCTCTCTCTCTCTCTCTCTCTCTCTCTCTCTCTATTCTATATATATATATATATATATATATATATATATATATATATATATATATATATATATATATATATATATATATATATATATATATATATATATATATATATATATATATATATATATATATATATATATATATATAATATATATATATATATATATATATATATAATATATATATATATATATATATATATATATATATGTATATATATATAAACCTTTTATTCGAAACTCCATTTCTGAAAGTGGACATTTATCCAAAAAACTAACCAAAATAAACAACCTTAAAATTTGTGGGAAACTTCGTTACATAATGTGCTGACTATGTGAAATATATTCATAAATTCTAAGGTTGATACGCCAAACTCTATTCTCCAACTCAACTTTTATGATTTCTCCAAATCACCATTACCCAAATATTGAAATCAGATTTGTTCTCGTAAAATGCTTTGAGAATAAAATATATACACTTTAGATTTTGGTAAAAAAGTATCTTGTTATTCACGTGATTTAAAGGAAGCGTAGCTATTGAAGCACTTTGAAGTAAACTAAAACGAATTATTATAGACAGCATTCTGAAAAAGGAGA
>SEYY01012031.1:0-5000 GCA_009176605.1 Armadillidium nasatum | reverse complement strand
TGTGCCAAATTTCGTTGAAAAAAAATTATTAGTTTGCTCTCCAGAGTATTTCAAAGTTTGGTAATTATTTCTCGCTAACGATTTATTTGCTCTTTGGGCGAAATTTGATTTTTTTAGTCTTAAAAATACAGTTTGGGTGATATATTTTTTATATTTTTTTATAATGTAGTAATGGGCTCTGCACACCTTCAGAAAAAGTAAAAGCTTAAGTTATCCAACCAATTTTTATTTACATTGCTTTTAATTTTCTGAATATTTTGTTCTTCCCAAATGAGGTAAATATGGCATTTTTTACGATCTTGAAAGTGGCGCCATCTATTGGGAATAATGTTTTCTATCGGAAATATTAAACAATTTTCAAAATTTGACATTTTTCTACAAAAGGTCATTAAACCAATTTTTTTTATTCCGAACGTACTATATTATATATATATATATATATATATATATATATATATATATATATATATATATATATATATATATATATATATATATATATATATATATATATATATATATATATATATATATATATATATATATATATATTATATATATATATATATATATTATATTTTAACTATGTAAACAAAATATATTACTTAATGGTATTGTTATTTACGTAATTTCAACAGTATTTGAGTATTATTTTATAGATACGTACAATGCGAGTATTATTTCAAAATAAATTTTTAAAAAATAAATATTAAAGATTTTGTTTTTTTTATGAAAAAAAATTTAAATACCGGGGTCAAACCACTGGTCCACATGAGCTGAAATTTTAACTGAACAATCTTAGCCCCAAAATATAGATGCTGAATAAAGAGATTTTTGATATCACGTCTAGAAAAAAAGTTATAGGCACTCAGTTATTTTTTTAAAAATATTATTTTAAAAAAGTTGGATTTTTTTTTTTTTTTTTTTTTTAAACAATTTTTGACTTTCGATAGTTGGTCAGTATTGTGCTAATAACAATTTTTCTATACTTCTATTAGAAGATTTTGTAGCCAATAGACGTAGGAACAAACACCCAAATTTCAGACCAAAAATATTTTTTATGTGGCCTCACTGTAGATTTGAGCATTCCTAAAAATTCCGAAAAGCTTCTAAACTTTAACTCCCTCGCCAAAACGTTAGGAATGGAGTTTTCTCGTCGGGAAAAAGCTATCTATATTGAAATTTTCAGGAGAATCGGATGAATTTTTTTTGAAGAGGTTTGACCTGCCGGCAGATCAGGTGGAAGTCAACGTGTTTTAAATTTATTTTACTTTTTTGCGGCAATAAAATATAGATTCCTGATTGTCCTAAATTTGGAACATTGATCAAAATTACTAAGTAATACTTTTAATAATATTGATATAAATTACTAAGTAATACTTTTACTATGATTGTATAAAGAGTTATTTTATCCGATAGCGCATTACTTGCTTTTTTTTACCAGGTATCATGATTAAAAGATTAATAAATTTTGACATCTTCCTTCTTTCGATAAAGTGATTTTAACAATATCTTCAAATCATCATTACTAATCTCAAACTTTTTGAAATTAAAATTTAAAGTTTGAACAATGATCAACTGCTTTACTTAGATGTCATTTTAATATAAATTTATCCTAATTTAACGTCGATTGAAACTGCAAAAGACAACTGTCCATGTATTAGAGTTTCTAAGCATTTAAAATATATAAGAATTTCATTTTTATTAACCAACTGAGAATAGCTATAGGAGTAGCAAGTAAATACATAGGTATATTTTGAATTTATTTATAGGACACTCTAAGTTAAAACATTTGCATAGCAAGTAATTATCATAAATAAAAGTAATCAAAATATTCCCAATTTGCTTTACAAAAGTTTCAAACTATCAATTACATAAAAATAAAATATTTGGCTTCCCAAAACATTTTAAATTCAGTATGGCTAAAAAAAAAATTGAAAGGAAATCATGAATACAAATGATTTCAAGAAAGATTTGACAGTCTATTAACTTCCTATCAAGTACAATTTTTAAATTACTAGGTAACACTTTTACTATGATTGTATAAAGAGTTATTTTATCCGATAGCGCATTACTTGCATTTTTACAGGTATTCATGATTAAAAGATTAATAAATTTTGACATCTTCCTTCTTTCGATAAAGTGATTTTAAAATATCTTCAAATCATCATTACTAATCTCAAACTTTTTGAAATTAAAATTTAAAGTTTGAACAATGATCAACTGCTTTACTTAGATATCATTTTAATATAAATTTATCCTAATTTAACGTCGATTGAAACTGCAAAAGACAACTGTCCATGTATTAGAGTTTCTAAGCATTTAAAATATTAGAATTTCATTTTTATTAACCAACTGAGAATAGCTATAGGAGTAGCAAGTAAATACATATATATTTTGAATTTATTTATAGGACACTCTAAGTTAAAACAATAGCAAGTAATTATCATAAATAAAAGTAATCAAAATATTCCCAATTTGCTTTACAAAAGTTTCAAACTATCAATTACATAAAAATAAAATATTTGGCTTCCCAAAACATTTTAAATTCAGTATGGCTAAAAAAAAATTGAAAGGAAATCATGAATACAAATGATTTCAAGAAAGATTTGACAGTCTATTAACTTCCTATCAAGTACAATTTTTAAATTACTAGGTAACACTTTTACTATGATTGTATAAAGAGTTATTTTATCCGATAGCGCATTACTTGCATTTTTTATTATGATTAAAATATTAATAAATTTTGACATCTTCCTTCTTTCGATAAAGTGATTTTAAAATATCTTCAAATCATCATTACTAATCTCAAACTTTTTGAAATTAAAATTTAAAGTTTGAACAATGATCAACTGCTTTACTTAGATGTCATTTTAATATAAATTTATCCTAATTTAACGTCGATTGAAACTGCAAAAGACAACTGTCCATGTATTAGAGTTTCTAAGCATTTAAAATATAAGAATTTCATTTTTATTAACCAACTGAGAATAGCTATAGGAGTAGCAAGTAAATACATAGGTATTTTTGAATTTATTTATAGGACACTCTAAGTTAAAACATTAAATAACAGGTAATTATCATACATAAAAGTAAACAAAATATTCCCAATTTGCTTTACAAAAGTTTCAAACTATCAATTAATATAAATAAAATATTTGGCTTCCTAAAACATTTTTTGAATCCTGATCCTTTTTGGGAAAAGTTAAAATCTTTTCTACATCAGTTTCATCTGCATGTATTCTCTTCATGTGCTGAGAAACGTTTGTAAACTTTTTCTTGCAATAAAGACATGGTCTCTTAGGCTTAGGCTTAGCTGTTTTCTTTGTCATCCCAGTCTGAGAATCTATAAATAAATCAATATATATATATATATATATATATATATATATATATATATATATATATATATATATATATATATATATATATATATATATATATATATATATATATATATATATATATATATATATATATATATATATATATATATATATATATATATATTGAAATACTCAACAAAATTCAGGATTTAAAATTTGTTTGAAAATCTAAAGATATCAGTTTTTCATCTAGAATTCAAAAATTAGAAATTTTCATATTAACAATTTAATGAATATAACTAAATTTTAACAGACGATGTTTAACTAACCAATTTGAGGTTCATTTTTTTTTATCTTGAAAATGAGATCTTTAGAAATGCTGTTAGATGTAATTAGTTTCGGCATTACTTCTTCAATGTTTTCTGAAAATGTGAATAATAAAATAATCAATTTAGTTAATCAAAGTTTAAGCAAATATTTCTATCATTAAAATGTAAATCGCTTTTTGTATTCAGTTCTACGAAATTAAAATCATTATTTCAGATAATAATTAAAAAAAAAAAGAATTCGAAATTATTTTTAAATTATTAAATTTATATTAAGGAACATGAAAAGAAATAAAAATGAAGAATTTTCTCACCCCAAGTAGGTTCATTATTTTCATCTTCAAAATGAAGGATCTGACTGTCTGAATCTATTAATTTCCCTTTCGAAATAACTTCTTTTGTCACTTCTTGATCCTTTTCTGAAAATATTATAAATGATCACCACTAGCATGTGAAAGATTACATATTTTATTTTGTTATTAAATTACAGAAAAAGTGCTTAAAATTTATGAATTATACAAGAATGAGCAGTTCAACAAACTTGTTTATGAAATAAAGGTGGAAAATTTGAAAGACTCCAAATTAGAGACACGAAAACAAACAACATCGTTGCTTACGTATGAACAACAGCCGCCTTTGGCTAAAAATTGAGTATAGAGATAGCAGGAGGAAACAGAGTAGGGTTTGCTATCAGAAAGCTCAAACATCTGAGTTTCGGTCAAGAATAAGAGGTGAGGTCTAGAAGAACAGAGGTGAGGTTCAACAAAGTGGAAATTGTTTCAGAAATTAATGAAAACAATAGACCGTGCACCAGGACAAGATGGCTTCAGTGTCTAGATGGCACTAAACCCATCACAAGAGGCTACCAACTCACAAGTGGTAACGGGGGAAGGGGTGGATGAGGAGCCATTTTGGAAGCCACACCCCGAGATTTCTCCGAGGCTACTGCTGTTGACACCATTATTGATTTTTTTTAAAGGGTGTGACAGTATTAATGTTTTATGTTTGTGAATGAGAGCCAACTCCGTGTAGAAGAAGGTGAGAGCGAAAGGGAGCGAATCATTAGGCACCGGGATGAAATGGGAAGTACCCTAAACATCTCATATACCAAATGGAGGTTAATCTCATCGCCTCGAGAGAGCTACTTCCCTCCCCCGTATATATATATATATATATATATATATATATATATATATATATATATATATATATATATATATATATATATATATATATATATATATATATATATATATATATATATATTTATATGATTTGGCTGTCGTCGTGAGTGGAGGTGCTTAAACCAGAAGGAAAAAGAAAAGATAGGAGAATCAGATGGAAGAGA
>SEYY01012030.1:20000-32788 GCA_009176605.1 Armadillidium nasatum | reverse complement strand
CGTCTTCTCATCGATTGTCGGACCCGTTCAAAACATTCCAGGAGTCTGTTTGATCGTTTCAATTCCGTTCATAACCCTTAATCGTAGGTCTTCAACGGTGTCGATTGGAGAAGAGTACTAAGGTCTTTAAATGTCCCCAAAGGTAATAATCCAAAGGATTTAGGTCTGGTGACCTTGCTGGCCACGGAACTGGGCCACTTCGACCTATCATTGATTGGGAAAGGTGTCATTCATGTGCTCACGAACTGCAGCACTAAAGTGTGCAAGAGCCCCATCATGCATAAACCACATGTTGTGGTGCAACTGAAGAAGCATATCATCAAGCAAGGTACGGAGCTCATGTTTCAAAAAGTTTAAGTAGATTATGCCATTAAGCCTGGGAGGAAGCTCGAACATAAGTAGATGATCATTTAAAATTTCTGCCCAAATGTTTACTGAAAACTGATGTTGTGAACGATTCTGTTTGATGGCATGAGGATTCTCGTCTGCCCAAATGTGTTCGTTATGAATGTTAACGATAGCTGTTCTTGTAAAGTGAGCCTCGTCGGTAAATAAAACCTTCGATAAAAAGTTTGGGTCAATACATTTGTCCAAAAAACCATTGACAAATAACAACACGGGGAGCATAGTCACGTGTAAATAGAGTATGCACCTGTTGGACGTGGTACGGGTGTAACTGTTGCTCGTGCAGTAACCTCCAAATACTAGATTGGTTCGAATTAAACTGTAGTGACAATTTTCGCGTGCTCTTTTCAGGATGCTTAGATATTTCATTAAGAACTAATTCTTTTAAATCAACAGTCCTAGTAGATCGGGGTCTGCCTGCATTAGTGTGTTCTTTGAACTGCAAATAACCTTTTTCAGACAGGAGTTGATGAATAGTGGCAAAAAACCTTGCGCTTGGACAAATTCGGTTGGGATATTTCTCTCGGTTCAAACGTCTTGCTGCAGAACTATTGCAGAATCCCATCCCATACATTAAATGCATGTAGCTAGTTCAGAGTATGAAATACACGTGGTATTACGTTCCATATTAATAACGAAATAAGCACGTAAGAGACACACACAGTCAATGAGTTACAAAGTAATGCGTAACACAAACAGAAGTGCATTTACGGTAGTTGGTTGTTTTGGTCAAAATCCCAATTTAGAGTTTGTAACTTACTTGTTTCGTAGATACAAAATATTTAGTAACAAACACATACAGACAGCCAGACGGAAAACTAAGCACATTACGTCATACCTTTATAGGAACTTTTACCTTTATTTTTGCATGTCTTATCAGTTACCAAAATTTTTTACCATAATTTTGAATAACCCTGTGTATTATATATATATATATATATAATATATATATATATATATATATATATATATATATATATATATATATATATATATATATATATATATATATATATATATATATATGGGTTAATTTCAAAGCATAAAACTGCAATCATTAATCATCAATACTATCTCTTATCATATCGGTAGAAATTTAACTTCTTTTTATTTTTTATTTGTTTCAATTCAAACTCCATTGTAAATTTAAATTATAATGTTTTATTATAAAGTTAATAAAATGTAAATTAATAAATTTTATTTTCTACTTTAAAAATATTTCAAAATTAATTTAAACAAAATAAAATTAAATACACAAAGTACAAAATACACATAATGAGGAATCGAACACAAATCACAACATATTCAAGCTGAAGTGGCGACCTGAATCACATGTAAGTTACCATATATATATATATATATATATATATATATATATATATATATATATATATATATATATATATATATATATATATATATATATTATATATATATTATTTTTTGTCTCCTCCGGTGGGGGCAAAGGCCAGAGGCCTACCAAATTCCACCGGAGTTGAAAGATCTATTAACAATGGTCGATGGCCGACGTATCCAGACACACGCGTTGAAGTATGCAAGTCAAAGGAAGTTGGGAAAACAGATGAAGGGAGTGTGTTCCAGACTTTACCAGTAGAGTATATGTATGACTGAGCATAGCGGTTAAGTCTGGGATCGGAGAATTGGACAGAGAAAGGATGAGAATGTGTAGAAAGGCGTGTCGCACAAGCTCTTCTCAATGGAGGAGGTATGCGACGAGAGAGTTCAAAAGAGCAGTGTCCGTTGTAATAGCGACAGTAAAGAGAGAGTGACGCAACAATTCGACGGGCAGAAGAGATTGAAGAGAGTTGGTAAGAGCACGAGAGTTGAGACGAAATGCCCTTGACTCCACCTTCCCTAAGAGAGCTGTATGTGTGGAACCACCCCAGATGTGCGAAGCATACTCCATACAGGGGCGAACAACACCCCTATATAGAGCAAGCAACTGGGGTGGCGTGAAGTAATTCTGAATGCGCCTCAGTACACCCAACCTCTTAGAAGCTTGTTTAGAAAGAGAAGTAATGTGATCTTTCCAAGAGAGATCACGAGAAAAAGAAACACAAGAATTTTAAGAAAAGATGAGGCTTGAGTTTGTGTTTTCGAGAAGATATCATAGTTGTGTGGAAGATTGTGTCGAGTGGAAGATGAAGGAATTGAGTTTTTGAGCATTGAAAACAACCATGTTTTCTCTGCCCCAATTTGAAATACGAGAAAGATCAGAGGTTAGTTGCTCCAAGGCTACCCTTCTCGAATCTACCAACTGCTGTTGGGTGGGACGTTTTTCAAACTGGAAGGAATAATGGTGGAGTCATCAACATAGGAGTGGATAGGAGATGAGGTGATAGAGAGAGGTCATTAATGAAAAATAGAAAAAGTGTTGGTGATAGTACAAAACCCTGAGGAACACCACTGTTAATAGATTTAAAGAATGAACGTGGCCGTCTACAACAGCTGCTATAGAACGACCGGAAAGGAAATTAGCGAGAAGATCACAGAGAGAAGGATAGATACCGAAAGAGGGAAGTTTAGAAATCAAAGCTTTGTGCCAGACTCTATCGAAGGCTTTCGATATGTCCAGCGCGACAGCAGAAGATTCACCGAAATGCCGAATAGCGGAGGACCAAGAGTTAGAGAGAAGGGAAAGAAGATCACCCGTAGAGCGTTTCTTACGAAAAGCATACTGGCGATCAGAGATAAGATTAGAAGAATTGAGATGTTCCAAATCTTCCTGTTAAGGATAGATTCGAAAACTTTAGAGAGAACGGAGGTCAAAGAAATAGGACGGTAGTTAGAGGGTTGAGAGGGGGTCCCCCTTCTTCGGCACAGGTTGAATGAGCGCACGTTTCCAGCAAGAAGGGAAGGTTGAAGTAGAGAGACAAAGACGAAATAGTTTACCGAGGAAGGGTGCAAGCTCGGAAGCACAAGTTTTGAGAACCACAGGAGGAATACCATCAGGACCGTACGCCTTCTTAGTATTAAGCTCAGAGAGAGCAGAAATGACATCTTTAGAAGAAATTCTAATTTTAGGCATAATTGAGTTAGAGGGGGTTGAAGGAGGAGGAATAGCTCCGGAATCGTCTAAGGTTGAATTAGAGGCAAAAGTTTGAGCAAAGAGTTCAGCTTTACAAGAAGGTAAAACAGCAGTTGTGCCGTCGGAAGACATTAAAGGAGGGAAAGAGGAAGAAGCAAAGTTAGAGTTGACATTTTTTTGCAAAATGTCAGAAAGAACGTGAAGAAGAGGAACCAGAAAGATTATTGCATTTTCTACGGAGAAAGGAATTTTTAGTGTTACGAAGGATAGATTTTTCACGATTCCGGGATGAAATATAAGTAGCGTGAGTTTCTGGAGTTTGAAGACGACGGTAATCCCTGAAGGCAGCATCCCTGTAGGGGATAGCACGAGAACAAGCAGAGTTAAACCAAGGTTTGTTAGGTTTAGTAGAAGGGAAAGAATGTGGAATGTATACCTCCATGCCAGAGAGAATCACCTCTGCACACTCCGAGGAACCCCTCCCACGGAAGCAATAATCATTCCACGGGAAATCGAAGAAGTACGACCAGCTTGCGGCACCGAAGTGCCACAAACGTTTCCTTTCCGTAGAAGGGGGTCTTTCCTGCGGAAGACTTGAAGAGATAGAAGAAGATACAGAGATAAGAAGGTGATCGGAGGAACCCAGAGGAGAAAGAGTTTAACAGTATAAGGAGAAGGATTAGAAGTTAGGAAAAGGTCTAGAATGTTGGGTTCATCTCCAAGACGATCAGGGATACGAGTAGGGAGCTGCACCAACTGCTCAAGGTCGTTTTGGATAGCGAAAAGAAGGCACGTTCACCAGCTGTATCATGAGAACTAGAAGAAAGCCATTGGCGGTGGTGAACATTGAAATCACCTAATATAATGATTTCAGAGAAAGGAGAAGAGAGAATGTGCTCTATTTTGGAGTTTAAATTAAATAGTCGAAGAATTTAGCATAGTCAGTAGAGTTAGGAGATAAATAAACTGAACAAATGAATTTAGTCGTAGAATGGCAAGAGAGCCTAAGCCATAAGGTGGAAAATTCGGAAGACTCCAAATTCGAGACACGAGAACAAACGATATCGTTGCGGACGTATGCACAACAACCACCTTTGGCTGAAAATTGAGGATAGAGACAGTAGGAGGAAACAGAATAGGGTTTGCTATCAGAACGCTCAAACATCTGAGTTTCGGTCAAGAATAAGAGGTGAGGTCTAGAAGAAGAGAGGTGATGTTCAACAAAGTGGAAATTAGAGTGCAGACCGCGAATGTTGCAGAAATTAATGAAAAAAATAGACCGTGCATCAGGACAAGCCGGCGGCCGTCTCTTGGTGGCACCAACCCCATCACCGGAGGCCATCAACTTCCAAGTGGTAATGGGGGAAGGGGTGGATGAGGGGCTATTTTTGGAAGCCGCCCCCCGGGCTTCTCCGAGGCTACCGAAGTTGACGCATTATTGATTTTTTTTTTTTATAGATGTGTGAGAAATGTTTTATGTATGCAAAGGAGAGCCTACTCCGTGTAGATAGAAGGTGAGCGCGAAAGGGAGCGAACCATTGGGCACCGGGATGAGATAGGAGTACCTTTAACACCCCGTATACCCAACAGGGGGTAATCTCATCGCTTCGGGAGCGCTACTTCCCTCCCCCGTATATATATATATATATATATATATATATATATATATATATATATATATATATATATATATATATATATATATATATATATATATATATATATATATATATATATATATATATATATATATATATAGTACGGTATAAGAAATTTCGGGAGATTTAAAATGTCTAAAAAAGGGGGGTGAAAAGCCTAGAACATTTATTATTATCATCATTCCATACTCAATATTCTAATTCATATTTCTTAGTTCAATCTTCATGTTACATTATTCCTCAATGGATTTTAATGTTGATTAACGCGATTTCAATTAGTGCGGAGAATATATTAAAACTCATTACCCGCGTTTAAGTGGGTTTTCTCTATTTTTATTGAAAGTGTATTGAATAAATTATTATAAGAATATGTAAACAACGTTTATCATTCAATGAATGAGAATAGTAAAAAAACAAAATAAATACTTTAAAGATTTGTTAAACTTAGGGGTATTTTTTTGTTCATCTCTATCTTTAGAAAAAGTTTTTAATTACAGTTTTAGTCATTTGTAATTACTAAATAAGCAGCTTATTGTCAGTATATCGTATATACTCTTTCACTAATACAAGATAAGAAAACCATATTATATTGCCCAAATGATTTAACACATTTTTACTAACTGTGAAGGATGCCAGTTAACACCTTTAAACTTCTTGCACTTAATTTATCCTTGGTACTTTATCTTTCAAAGAGGTCTATACAAATTATAGTTTGTTCATATATTGATTTCCTGTCTTAACTCCTTTGTGTTCGACTGATACAGTTATATTTCAATCTCTCTCCTAATCCTTCTTTAATTTCTTCTTAAACCAACCAGAATAATATAACAATAGAATGCTTTACAACGGTATATATATATATATATATATATATATATATATATATATATATATATATATATATATATATATATATATATATATATATATATATATATATATATATATATATATATATATATATATATAATCTTACAATCTTTTTAATTGCCATGACATCGTTATGCTACTGATGACAATATTGAAGTCCAATTTCTTCTTTTAAACAAAATTATATTTAAAATTTTCTCCTTTCTTATTGTTGCAGATTATAAATAAAATAATGAGAAATACATTTTTGGTTTGATAATTTCAATTACTTTAGTTTTTTTCAAGCCTTCATTTATTTATTTTTTAATTTTATTAATTAAACACAATTATTAACAAATTTGGTCTATATAAAATTTAGATGCAATAAATTAACATTGGGATATTAAAATGATGAATACATCTTTCCAAGTTTAATAGTTGCACAATTTTATTGACTAAAAAAAAATACATTTACGAAAAGAATAAAAAATAGCAGTTACAAAACAATAAAGTATAGTAAAATGTTATGAAAAAAAAGTATATATAGATTTTTAAAAGTTAAAAAAAAAGTGTCCTTTTAATTTTTAATTGGTACAGTGAGAGAAAAAAAGTACAAAAATGTAGACAAAACTAAGCGCTATATATATATATATATATATATATATATATATATATATATATATATATATATATATATATATATATATATATATATATATATATATATATATATATATATATATATATATATATATATATATATATATATATATATATATATATATATATATATATATAAAATTAAACATTGAATACAATACCGCAATCTACAATCTTCAAATATGTAGGATCATTATAGTTTATGAATTCATTTAATTTAGCTGGAGAAATTACTTTACCAAAGGGAGACTCTGATGTATTACTGGTATGTGTCGCACGATAAATATCGAAGCTACCTTCCGAATTTAGATAAAGAAACATTTGCTCGCTCTGAAATTGAAAAGTGTTTGTAACTTTGTCTCCACAATACTTATACTCGATCACTCTTTTCGTTTCACATTCATTTTCTAAAAACTTTTCGACGTGAAGAACATTTTGCAAATAATTGCCAACATTATTACACCCCATCTTGTAGGAGGAATCCTTGTACGAAGGCCCGCATTCACCAGTACAAAGTTTGATGAATTGGTTGCAAGAATGTCGGTCAAACATCTCTGTAATCACCATGTGCGTCACATTTTTCTCGTTGCAAGAAATTTTGAGAAATGTGTAAAAGTTCTTTGAATTTATGCACTGCTTCAATTCTTCGAACTAAAGAGTATATATATATATATATATATATATATATATATATATATATATATATATATATATATATATATATATATATATATATATATATATATATATATATATATATATATATATATATATATATATATATATATATTGCAGGAATTTCAAATTTCTGCAATTGACTCCACCCTGCATCATGCGGGATATGGTGTATGTATATATATATATATATATATATATATATATATATATATATATATATATATATATATATATATATATATATATATATATATATATATATATATATATATATATATATATATTATATATATATATATAGAGCAGAGAGCATCATGTGTGTATGTGAATTATGCTTATTGTCGTTATGTTGCTTTTCAAATGTCAAATTCTTGCTATTTACGTACTTTTTTGCGAATAATTGGCATTTGGTAATTTATTTTTTAAAATATATTGCCGAACACTGTAGTCGATATATTTTACAATAACAATAAAGCAAATTCGATAATTTTAAAACGAATGATGGGTGAATACTCATTCAAAACACTTTGAATATTAGCAATATTATTATTATTATTATTATTATTATTTTTATTATTTTAAAGAGCTAAAGGCTAAAAGAGGTTGATCTGAAGATTTAATTACCTACTACAGACGATTAAACTTTAAAATCATTGATAGCATTTCTGAACATATAATACTTGAATTCTCCGAAACGATAAATTTTTGATACCAACTAACTGACTATATATATATATATATATATATATATATATATATATATATATAATATATATATATATATATATATATATATATATATATATATATATATATATATATATATATATATATATATATATATATATAATATATATATATATATATATACACAAAAAGAACACTAATAACCGTGTTTTGTTTTATACAATTAAAACCCCACAGGAAAATATATATATATATATATATATATATATATATATATATATATATATATATATATATATATATATATATATATATATATATATATATATATATATATTATATATATATATATATATATATATTCAAGTGTGTAAGAAAGATTTTTTTTGCATTATCACATATGTAAACATATGCGTTTAAATTCTGATTTAAAGTGTACTAAGTGTAATTGACGCGAGTCCTGAATTTCAGAGCAAGAACGATTTGAAAATTGAACTAAAAAGAGGCCCAAAATGGAATGGAATATACAAGAGTTGGGAGTGCAAATTAAGCTTCAATTAATCAAGGGCCGACAAGAACTAAGGCTTTTTAAAGTGTGGAAAATAGAAGGAAGCTTATTTCAGACCTTAAGAATAAGTACAGCGTTTAAGTCTGGGTTCAGAGAATTGGACAAAGAAAGAAGGTGACTGCGTAGATTGATGAGTCGCACAAGCTCTCCTCAAGGATGTTGCTATGCGATTTGAGAGCTTGGAAGAAGTGTCCGTTTCAATATAGTATAAAGAGAGTGATATAACAATATCAGTGAGAGTCAGGGAGAGTAGGTGAGTTCATTAGGAGAGAACCCTTCTACTCCTTTCATGAAGGTGTGTATGTGGGGGGGAAGGGGGAGTGAAGCCAAAATATGCGATAAATATTCCATTCAAAATCATTCAAGGAGAGAAAGAAAATCATCAACAGAGCGTTCTTTACAAAAGCTATATTGGCATATCGCAGATATTATTAAAAAAAAATTAAAAGGTTTCCAAATCTTAATTAAGGATAGATTTGAAAACTTTGGAAAGACGAGCGGTTAGTTATAGGGCGATAAATTAGAGGGTTAATAGTGATTCTCCTTTCCAGCACGAGATGAATGGGAGCGTGCTTCCAGCAGGATGGAAAGACCGAAGTAAAAGGTTGGATACTAAACAGTTTTTCATCAGAGAAAGATCAAGAGTCAATTCCTCCAAGGTATCTTTCTAGCTGAAGGTGAAGGAGGAATAGCTCTGGAATCGTCAACAATGAAATTAAGAGTTAAAACTTTACGTCAGGGGTTCAGTTTTATCAATAAGTAAAACAAGAGTTGCGCTGTTGGAAGATAAATGAGGAGGGACACAGAAGAAGCAAATTTAGAGTTTAACATTTTTTGCAAAATACCAGAAGAAACATGAGAAATAACAAGAAAGATTTTTCAAGATTTTTTTTTCCTTTTACAGAGAAAAAAAAGTGTTCACTGCTACGAATATATTTTGAATGATTCCAGGATGAAATTATTTAAATACGATGATCCAATTTGAATGGAGGTTGAATCTAACAAAGAAAATGTCTTACATCTAAGTTATTGACAGATAATTAAGAAACTGAATTTAATCATCAACTGAGATACATGAATTTAGAAACGAGCGTTTTAATAGGAAATATATCGATATATCTATATTGATTAATCTTTAAAAAGAAAACTATATATATATATATATATATATATATATATATATATATATATATATATATATATATATATATATATATATATATATATATATATATATATATATATAATATATATATATATATATATTAGGATATGGAATGGATATAAATATTGAGATATATATATAATATATATATATATATATATATATATATATATATATATATATATATATATATATATATATATATATATATATATATATATATATATATATATATATATATATATATATATATATATATATATATATATATATATTATATATATATGGGTTGGAGAAAAAATATGGAAACACCTAGTAAATGCATGAATTTATTTCGTAATATGGTGTGTAAACTATCTTTCACATTCAATTCCACCTGAATTCATCTGAAACTGAACAAATAAAAATCCTGCTTGGCACATAATGTGATGTTATTCCATTCTTCGTTCAAAAATAAACGAAATTTTAGTAGGGACGATTGTGCTAGATAGCGATCCCGAACCCTATTCTCTGAATCTAACCACGGGCTTTTTGACAGTATGGTCAAGCGATTGAATGGTTCAGGAGAGACTTGAAACTTTACCTGCATGTTCATTAAAACACGACTGGACAACATGAAATGTACGAATTGTTGTTTTATTATCATGATAAATGGAGCCACCCACAAGAAACAATCTCTGCACCAGTGGATGAACCTGGTCACCGAAAATGAGTTCAAAAATCACTGGAAATTACATCATCGTATATACTGATAATTGGGCCTTTAGAATACCATGATATGGCAGCCCAAATCATAACGGAAACCTCTTACATGATGCATTACTGTCATAAGACAGTCCATAACATATTCCTGAAATGATGCTCTCCACACGTAAACTCGGTCGGAGGTTGGGAAGAGTGTGAAAGTCAATTCCTATGACGTAAAAGCTGTCTTTTATTGGTCTGTAATCCAATCCTTACGAGCGTTGCACGACTTTTTTCACTTTCTGACATTCGTGTAGTTTCAAAAAGGTTTGGAGATTGGAGCACGCCCATGAATACTTAACCTATTGAGTTCCCTCCTCACGATTTTTGTGCTGATAGGGTTTGCAAGACTGGCATTCAATTTAGAATAACTTTTGTTGCTGATGTTTTCTTATTTTTCGTTACAATTCTCTGCAATACTAGTCTGTCTCTTCCAACCCAATTTGTTTATCGGTTGCTTTTCCTGAAGGACATTTGGAGTCATGATCTTGGATTAAATATTTGGGAACTAACAATTTTTTCCTTTGAAACTCTGTAGACTTGGACATACCTCACTCGTACGAACACAGAATGTTGACCACAGAGCAACTGACGTTTCCTATCGACGCTATAGGTTACCTATAACACGTGACAAATGAGCGTCTGTGGCGGGTCTTCGATTTCGGGTTGTTGATGTTTGTCATATTTACCCATTATATTCTATATTTTTTGCTCAACTACTATTATATATATATATTATATATATATATATATATATATATATATATATAATATATATATATTATTATATATAATATATATATATATATATATATATATATATATATATATATATATATATATATATTTTTTTATTTTTTATTTTTTTTTTTATATTGACCTCTGGTGGGCAAAGGCCAGAGGCCTACTAAAATTCCACCAGAGTTGGAGGAAAGACGGAAGCCTGGTAAAACTAATTCCGACGTGTCCTGATACACGACGTTTGAAGGTGTGTAAGTCATAGGAAGTTGGAAAAATAGAAGAAGGGAGTGTGTTCCAGACTTTACCAGTAGAGTACATGTAGGACAGAGCATAGCGGTTAAGTCTGGGGTCAGAGAGTTGAACAGAGAAAGGATGAGACTGTGTGGAAAGTCGAGTCGCACGAGCTCTCTGTAGAGGAGGTATGCGACGAGAGAGTTCAGAAGAGCAGTGTCCATTGTAATAGCGATAGTAAAGAGAGAGTGACGCAACAATTCGACGGGCAGAAAGAGATTGAAGAGAGTTAGTAAGAGCAGGAGAGTTGATGAGACGAAATGCCCTAGACTCCACCTTCTCCAGGAGAGCTGTGTGAGTGGAACCACCCCAGATATGCGAAGCATACTCCATACAGGGGCGAACAACACCCCTATACAGAGCAAGCAACTGGGGTGGAGTGAAGAAATACTGAAGTCGCCTCAGAACACCTAACCTCTTAGAAGCTTGTTTAGAAAGAGAAGGTAATGTGATCTTTCCAAGAAAGATCACGAGAAAAGGAAACACCAAGAATATTGAGAACAGATGAAGGTCTGAGTTGAGTGTTTTCGAAGAAGATATCATAGTTGTGTGGAAGATTGTGTCGAGTAGAGAGATGGAGGAATTGAGTTTTTGAGGCATTGAAAACAACCATGTTCTCTCTGCCCCAATTAGAAATACGAGATAGATCAGAGGTTAGCTGCTCCAAGACAACCCTCCTTGCGTCTAGTAACTGTTGTTGAGAGGGGCGCCTTTCAAATTGAAAAGAGTAAGGAAGGGTGGAGTCATCAGCATAGGAGTGGATAGGAGATGAAGTAATAGAGAAGATCATTAATGAAAAGTAGAAAAAGTGTTGGGGATAGGACAGATCCTTGAGGAACACCACTATTAATAGATTTAAAGGAAGAGCGGTAGCCGTCTACAACTGTTGCTATAGAACGACCGGAAAGGAAATCAGAGAGAAGGATAGAGTGACCGAAAGAGGGAAGTTTGGAAATCAAAACTTTGTGCCAGACTCTATCGAAAGCTTTCGATATGTCTAGCGCCACAGCAAATCGAATCGATCTGGCATCTGCCGAAAGTGATCCCCTTACTACTTACATCTCCATCAAGGTCGTCCACCTCCTCTTTAACCCCCTTAATTATTGTGTTCAAATAAGCTATAAATAGTATTGTCGACATCACACTTCCCTGCTTAACTCCTGTTGTTGCATCGAACCACTTCTCGTTTTCGTAATCCGTTCTAACATTACACTTACAGGTCTTATACATGATTCCAAGAGCTCTAATAAGTTTCTCATTTACTTCATAATCTTTTCTTAAACACTCCCATAG
>SEYY01012030.1:10000-12500 GCA_009176605.1 Armadillidium nasatum | reverse complement strand
AATGAAAATTTTCTCTTTACCAAAACTTTATAGAGATGCAAGAAAGACCAGGGGTTAAATTCGCCAAGATCACCTTCCTACCATCAATTACTTAATTTTGAGTGGTTCATCTTTCCGACTGATAGTAGTAATGAAGGGTGAATTTGTGGGCGTAAAAGCGAATGAGACTATTACAGATAGGAGATCATTAATAAAAAATAGAAAAAGAAATGATGATTGAACAGAACAAAAAGAAAAAGAATTGAATTTGAGGAACACCATTATTGATAGATTTAAAGAATGAACAAACCTTTAACTCTCTATAAAAGTTGATAAAGAACTACCGGAAAGGAAGTTAGAAGGAAGGTTACAAAGAAACGGATAGATATCGAAAGAGAGAAGTTTAGAAATTAAAGTTCTGTGCCAAACTCTTCGAAAGCTTTCAATATGTCTAGCTCCAGTTCAAAAGGTTCACCGAAATACCGAAGAGCAAAAGACCAAGAATCAGAGAGAAGAGAAAAAGTAAGACCAGTCGTGCGCGCCCTTCTGAAGCTATATTGACGATCTGAAGAATGATTAGAAGATTTAAGATATTTGTAATTCTTCTTGTTAAGAATATATTCGAAAACTTTGGAAACAAAGGTTAAAACGATAGAACGATGGTTGGAGATTGCGAGGGGCTCTCCTTTTAGAAACAGGCTTAATGAGCGGATGCTTCCTTTAGGAAGGTAGGGTTCAAGTTGATAGGTCAGAAGAAACTGTTTACCAAGGCAGGATGAAAGCTCGAAATTACAGTTTTGAGGAAAATAACGGGGGGAAAGGGGGGGATGAAACAGTCATGCATGAATGCACACTTTGGTGTCAAGCTCATAAAGAACAGAATTAATATTTTTAAAAAAAATAATTATGTTAGGCTCAAATAAGTTTGAGGGAGGTGGAGAAAGAGGAATAGAAATCGAGTAGAGTGGAATTATATTTTCAGTATTTTGAAGAACAGATTTTGCACGATTCCTGTACAAAATATAACAAGCATTAGTTTCTGAGTTTGATGAAGACGATGGTTATTGTCAGCAGCCTCCCATTCAAGAATTGCTCGAGACGAGAACGAGCAGAGTTTATTTTATAAGGACACCCTTGTCCCATATTTCTTCGTTCTTTTCATAGGAAGTTACTATTTTATTCACCATTTATGACAATAAGATAACATAAATATAAGAAGTAGTTGCTCATGATTAATATTTATTTTGAACTATCTTCACCTCTTAATTTCGACTGCCACAATATTTTAAACAAGTGTTTAAGGTATAAGTTTGTTTCGATCGTTTTTGTTGAATTTAGGCATAATATTAATTAAAAAAGGAGAAAAAAATGGAAAATATATTTGTAAATATTTTTTTAATTAAAATTAAATTAAAAAACAATTTATTTATAGTCTGAGTACTGACCTTATTTTTTATTTTATAAAAAATGAACACAACTTCACGTATTGGAAATTTGTCATTATTTCCACTTAATGTATAAAAAAACATGCCCCTAAAAATCCCATCTTGTCATTATTTCCACTCAACTTAATGAAAAAAAAAAAAAAAAAAAAAAAAAACTTTTAAAAAATAAAAAAAAAAAAGTAAAAAAATAATAATAATAAATTATTTTGATCGTTTGGAGGCCTTTGTTAGAATTTATTTCTTGAATTCTTCTACATTTGAGGATTTTGTATCGAGCCATTCACCAACATTTTCATCCAATCTTCTTGCAACAGTTTTAGAATCTTCAAACATGTCTCGGAAACTTTTATCCTTTAAGGTATTTAGCAGTGTCCTATAATATAATATATATATATATATATATATATATATATATATATATAATATATATATATATATATATATATATATATATATATATATATATATATATATATATATATAATATATATATATATATATATATATATTGGCAAGTTTATTTTCAATGTTTTGAAAAACCAAAGGATAATGACTATTAATTAGGACCCATGATATATATATATATATATATATATATATATATATATATATATATATATATATATATATATATATATATATATATATATATATATATATATATATATATATATATATATATATATATATTAACCTTAACCCATGTATGGACAGGCTGAACTGCATCTTTGGCTGCTCTGATGAAATAATTATTTTCTGCCCAATCCTTAACGTCATATGCCTAGAAATGAAAAATTAATATTAAACATATTTGAAGGAAACATTAATGTTGAAAAAAAAATGTTGCTTTAGTTTTATTTTAATAGTTTGTATAATGTTTATGGAGAAATGTTTTAGGTGTTGGTATAGGGAGGGTTTAACAAAATATTTTATTGAAATTAGGTTCATGAGGGATTTCTTGCTTCTAAAGAGGGTTGCGAAGAATGTATATATTTTTGCATGCTTCAGCTTCTAAACCGTCTCAGCCATTTTGAAATTACCTAGATTCGAATCCGAATCCAGATATAGACTCTGCT
>SEYY01012030.1:0-2500 GCA_009176605.1 Armadillidium nasatum | reverse complement strand
AAGAATTTCGATTAATTTAAACTGAGAAATGACTAACTTAATTCGTTACTACTTAGATTTTCCCCCCCCCTTTATAAAAATTGTGAAATCTGAATAACTATTTTTAACTGAATTTTAAAAATTCCATCCGGTCGAAAATTTCGAGATTTAAATATAGGACGTATCCGGGAAAATGCGTACTGCGGATATATATATATATATATATATATATATATATATATATATATATATATATATATATATATATATATATATATATATATATATATATATATATATATATATATATATATATATATATATATATATATATATATATATAACATAACCTAACATACATATATAAACATACACCTAACATACAACCCTCAGGTGGGCGCAGACGGAAGCCTTGAAGAGTGGAAGATTAAATACAGGAGGAAAAATAGATGATGGTAGAGAGTTCCACAGAACAGAAGTGGCTGGAAAGAAGGAGGCACAACAACTGGCTAGCCTGGGGTTTCCTACGTCCACACAAAATTCGTGTGAAAACAGGGCACCTCTTGTGCAACGAGGACGACGCAACGATGGAGGAATGCGAGAGGCCAATTCCCTCGAGCACCTGCCATTGTAGTACCCATAGAAAAAGAGATAGCGTGCCATCGTCACGTCGCAGAGATAGAGGGCCAAGAGAGTTTGAAAGTAGGGGACAGTTTATTAATCTTTTAGCTTTTAACTCAATCCTATCCAGAAGAGAGGAGGAGCCGGAGCCCCCCAAACGTGGGAACAGTACTCCATGCAAGGGCAAATAAGACCCTTATATATTTGGAGTAAATGCTCAGAAGAAAAAATTCTCGCAATCTGAACAGAATTCCCAGCTTCTTAGAGGCCGCTTTAACAACCATTGTGGTATGTGGTTTCCAAGACAGTTTGTTGTTTATGTTTAAACCTTAGCATCAAAATACTAGCAGCCAAAGCGTGTAATAAAGGTTTCAATTGATCCGTGCTGAACGGAGATATTTTTAATTTATGATTTCCATCAACTTTCCGAACACTACCAGTTGTTAAAATTATGTTTCTTAAAACGTATACTTTTTTTTTCATTTGCACGTCTTTGCTCCTGATTTCTCACCCTTACTTAAGATATGAAGGTTAGTTTGCCCTTTGCCTTTGATCATTCTTACGACTTTTTTGTAATAGAAAATTTGAATATATATTTTTTTAATTAAATTTAATTTTATCTATTGCGAACCTAACCTAACCTGAACCACACACATACACTAACAACCTAAAAACAATTATTTTATGCCTCTCCCCCATATATATATATATATATATATATATATATATATATATATATATATATATATATATATATATATATATATATATATATATATATATATATATATATATATATATATATATATATATATATATATATATTTAAATCGGATGAAGTAAACATTTTTGAAATAAAAACATTTTAGTTATTTGCTTCCTTTGGTTTAGTTTTATTTCCTGAGGTTTTATTTATTTTATATACTATTATTATTATTATTATTATTATTATTATTATTATTATTATTATTATTATTATTATTATTATTATTATTATATTAATATATATAAAAAATAAAAAAATAAAAAAAAAATAAAAAATAAATATAATATATATAATATATATATATATATATATATATATATATATATATATATATATATATATATATATATATATATATATATTATATATATATATATATATATATATATATATATATATATATATATATAAATATATATATATATATTTTTTTTTTTTTTTTATGTCTCCTCCGGTGGCAAAGGCCAAGGCCTACCAATTCCACCGAGTTGGGAAGCAATCGGCTCGGGCGCTAATGGCCGACGTGACCCATACACGCGTTTAAAAAGTGCAAGAAAAAGGAAGTTGGAAAAACAGATAAAGGGAGTTGTTCCAGACTTTACCAAGAGTACATGTAAGATTGAGCATAGCGGTTAAGTCTGGGGTCGGAGAGTTTGGACAGAGAAAGGATGAGACTGTGTAGAAAAGCGTGTAGCACGAGCCCTTCTCAGTGGAGGAGGTATGCGACGTGAGAGTTAGAAGAGCAATGCCCGTTGTAATAGCTAGTATAGAGTGACGCAAAATTCGACGAAAGAAACGGAGAGAAGATTAGTAGAGGAATGAGACGAAAAGCCCTAGACTCCACCTTTCAAAATGGCTTAATGTGGACCCACCCCAGATATGCCAGGCGTACCCATACAGGGGCGAACAACACCCCTATACAGAGCAAGCAACTGGGGTGGCGTAAAAAAACTACGAAGCGCCACAGAAACCAACCTCTTAGAAAAGCTTGTTTAGAGAAAAAGTGATTTTCCAAGAAAGATCACGAGAAAAAGAAACACCGAGATATTGAAAACAGATGAAGGTTTGAGTTGAGTGTTTTCGAAAGTGTCATAGTTGTGTGGAAGATTGTGTCGAGTAGAAAGATGGAGGAAT
>SEYY01012029.1:10000-11554 GCA_009176605.1 Armadillidium nasatum | reverse complement strand
TTAATTACAATGCTATAAACGCATCAGTAAATATGTATAAAGTGAAAATAGAAACTTTTATGGGAATCCTTCTCTGGGTCGAACCACCGCCTGTTGCGACTGAGAACGACAAAGACTCGATGCTCTACCACTGAGCTATCCACGATCCCAAAAAAGATCGTTTCAAGAACAGTTTCAAGCATACGAGCTCCCGTCAAGGATCAGGTTTTCACCCTATTGTTCCCTCTATCGTTCCTTTTTATGATATTATTTAATTACAATGCTATAAACGCATCAGTAAACATGTATAAAGTGAAAATAGAAACTTTTATGGGAATCCTTCTCTGGGGTCGAACCACCGCCTGTTGCGACTGAGAACGACAAAGACTCGATGCTCTACCACTGAGCCTATCCACGATCCCAAAAAAGATCGTTTCAAGAACAGTTTCAAGCATACGAGCTCCCGTCAAGGATCAGGTTTTCACCCTATTGTTCCCTCTATCGTTCCTTTTTATGATATTATTTAATTACAATGCTATAAACGCATCAGTAAACATGTATAAAGTGAAAATAGAAACTTTTTATGGGAATCCTTCTCTGGGGTCGAACCACCGCCTGTTGCGACTGAGAACGACAAAGACTCGATGCTCTAGATCGTGGATGGCTCAGTGGTAGAGCATCGAGTCTTTGTCGTTCTCAGTCGCAACAGGCGGTGGTTCGACCCCAGAGAAGGATTCCCATAAAAAGTTTCTATTTTCACTTTATACATGTTTACTGATGCGTTTATAGCATTGTAATTAAATAATATCATAAAAAGGAACGATAGAGGGAACAATAGGGTGAAAACCTGATCCTTGACGGGAGCTCGTATGCTTGAAACTGTTCTTGAAACGATCTTTTTTGGGATCGTGGATAGCTCAGTGGTAGAGCATCGAGTCTTTGTCGTTCTCAGTCGCAACAGGCGGTGGTTCGACCCCAGAGAAGGATTCCCATAAAAAGTTTCTATTTTCACTTTATACATATTTACTGATGCGTTTATAGCATTGTAATTAAATAATATCATAAAAAGGAACGATAGAGGGAACAATAGGGTGAAAACCTGATCCTTGACGGGAGCTCGTATGCTTGAAACTGTTCTTGAAACGATCTTTTTTGGGATCGTGGATGGCTCAGTGGTAGAGCATCGAGTCTTTGTCGTTCTCAGTCGCAACAGGCGGTGGTTCGACCCCAGAGAAGGATTCCCATTAAAAGTTTCTATTTTCACTTTATACATGTTTACTGATGCGTTTATAGCATTGTAATTAAATAATATCATAAAAAGGAACGATAGAGGGAACAATAGGGTGAAAACCTGATCCTTGACGGGAGCTCGTATGCTTGAAACTGTTCTTGAAACGATCTTTTTTGGGATCGTGGATAGCTCAGTGGTAGAGCATCGAGTCTTTGTCGTTCTCAGTCGCAACAGGCGGTGGTTCGACCCCAGAGAAGGATTCCCATAAAAAGTTTCTATTTTCACTTTATACATATTTACTGATGCGTTTATAGCATTGTAATTAAATAATATCATAAAAAGGA
>SEYY01012028.1:110000-130726 GCA_009176605.1 Armadillidium nasatum | reverse complement strand
GGTAAAAGGACACAATAAGTGTTTTAGAGGCAATTTTTAAAATCTCCAAAAGAAGCAATTCCATACTTTGGCAATTCTTCTAATTTTTTAATGTTTGTTTGGTAAAGTTGAAGAACGGACCACGAAATGTTATAAAAATTTTCCAATTGTATAAAGAGAACACCTTTATAATTTTATTCAATCAAATTGGTTCGAGTGAGCAATATGAACACCATAAGTAGTTTTCTCTTTTCTATATCATATTAATGATAGGATCTAACTTTCATTTATTTCCAAAATAACTTTCAAAAATGACATCTTGCACAGAAATCTTTGAAAATCTTGATTCACATATAGCCTCTGCTGCTCCTCCTGCTCCTTCTGCTTCTCCTACAGGATAAGGTTTCAATTTATTTGTGTCAAGAATAGTAAATATTTTGTACTATTTGGAAAATTTCCCTATTATAGGGAAATTTTTACTCCATTTTTATTATTACTTTTTTTTTTATTATAATTATAATTATTATTATTATTATATTATTATTATTATCTTTCTTCTTCTTCTTCTTCTTCTTCTTCTTCTTCTTCTTCTTCTTCTTCTTATCATTATTATTATTATTATTATTATTATTATTTTTTTTTTTTTTTATTTTTATTTTATTTATTTTACATTTTTGGTTTGTAAGATGGCCGTATATTAAGTGCTTATATATATATATATATATATATATATATAATATATATATATATATATATATATATATATATATATATATATATATATATATATATATATATATATATTTCTTTAAATGAAATTAAATTAGTTATATATTTTTTTTAATTAATAATATGAAAGAATATTATTAAACATAATATATAATAATATATATATATATATATATATATATATATTATATATATATATATATATATATATATATATATATATATATATATATATATATATATATATTATATATATATATATATATATATATATATATATATATATATATATATATATATATATATATATATATATATATATATATATATATATATATATTATCCTCCACCTCCACCTTCGCATACACTTCTGCCTCCGTCTCAACATCCACCTCCACCTCCTCCTTCACCCTCCACCTCCACCTCCACCTCAGACTTAAATTCTGGCTAAGTCTTCACCTCCACCTCAACCTCAACCTCCACCTCAAACTCGAATTACACATCATCCTTCAATTCTTCCTTCGTCTCAACATCCAACTCAACCTACAATTCAAATTCAAAGTTGAACTTCAGCTCAACGTCCACCTACGGATAAATTTCTTCATCAATCTCAACCTCCACCTCCACCTCCACCTCAGCCTACAATTCTGCTTTCGTATTCACCTTTACCTCAACCTAAACCTTAGCCTAAAATTATGACTCTAGCAACAAGAACATTTGCGTATCCCTTCGGGATACGCATATGAGCTTGTGATTATTATTATTAATAATATCCTTATGATTTTTATTAATGTCATTATTTCTATTATTTTTATTCTTATTAGCACCATTATTACTATTATAATAATATATAATAATTGTGTATTATCATCTTTATTCCTATTAATAAAAATAATATCAATTAATAAATATTTATCTTAGTTCTGTAATGTAAAGTGCCATTAAAAATGATAATAGTGGTAGTGGTAGAGTTGGTAATTATTATTATTATTATTATTATTATTATTATTATTATTATTATGATATTATTATTATTATTATTATTATTATTATTATTATTATTATTATTATTATTATTATTATTATTATTATTATTATTATTATTATTATTATTATCAGTATTAATTATTAATTACCATAAATATTATTATATTTTTCAAATTTACAATTCCTGAAAAAGATATTTGGTGTATTACTGAATTAATTATTTCTTTAATATATAGCAATTTTTATTATAATTACTATAATTTTTTTTTATTTTATTATTATTCTTATAATTATTATTATTCTTATTAAATTATTATTTTTTTTATTATTACTATTATTATTATTATTATTTTTTTTTTCATTATTATTTATTTGTATATTATATATATATATATATATATATATATATATATATATATATATATATATATATATATATATATATATATATATATATATATATATATATATATATATATAATATATATATATATATATATATATATATATATAAACATCGTATATATGTGCAATTAATAATAAATATTTGAAAACGGGACGGCACCAATTAACATCTCTAAAGAATTGTGACAGGCCTAGCAAGCCGAAAACGTAATGAAAAAAATATCCAACAGTGATGGGAAAACTATTTGTAATACATTCTGAATATATTGTGAGACATCAATTTTGAAATTTGAGGTTTGAATGTTGTTGAGGTCTAAAAGGTCAAAAATATTCCAAAGTCTCTAATGGAAGCTCTACAATGAGCATTAAGATGATAAAAATATGTGTGCTGATATGATTTCCTATAAGAAAAACAGAACATTAGAATCAGAATAGTTGTATCATTAATATATTATATATATATATATATATATAATATATATATATATATATATATATATATATATATATATATATATATATATATATATATATATATATATATATATATATATATATATATATATATATATATATATATATATATTATATATATATATATATATATATATATATATATATATATATATATATATATATATATATATATATATATATATATATATATATATATATATATATATATATATATATATATATATATATATATATATATATATATATATATATATATATATATATATATATATATATATATATATATATATATATATATATATATATATATATATATATATATATATATATATATATATATATATATATATATATATATATATATATATATATATATATATATATAATATATATTATATATATATATATATATATATATATATATATATATATATTATATATATATATATATATATAATATATATATATATATATATATATATATATATATATATATATATATATAAGAAAAAGAAGTCCAATATTTAAAAAATAAATAAACATTAATAATTTGTTCGTTTATTTTAATAAAAGAAAATAAGAAGAAGAAATTTTGGACGTAATTCTAAGATCAACATTGAACTTAGTTTCGAAACATTCGTCGTTCTTAATCTAATTACCTTGAAGACTTTATGTGAAAATTAAACATTTCCAAGTTTGACTTAGAAGAACGTGTGTGTGTTGTGGTGTGTTTGTGTGTGTGTGTGTGTGTGTTTGTGGGAGTGTGTGTATTGATGTTCTTGTGAATGCGGGTGATTGTGTGCGTACACGTGCGTATTTTATGCCCTTTCAGGTATGTGCATATAAGTTTGCTTCATGTAAAATCGTTTGACTTTACTAATTAATTAAGTTAATTCGCAAATATTATTATATATATATATATATATATATATATATATATATATATATATATATATATATAATATATATTTTTTTTTTTTTTTTTTTTTTTTTTTTTTTTTTTTTTTTTTTTTTTTTTTTTATATATATATATATATATAATATATATATATATATAATATATATATATATTATATATAATATATATATATATATATATATATATGTATTTAGTCGTAAAAGGCCAGAGGGTCACATGAAACAAGCAGGAGGAGAGGGAATGGGCGGGTCGGTTCATATTTAATCCTAATTAAAATTTATATATATGCAAGTAGTTTAAAAGTATGTAAGTCAGAGTAAGTTGATTAAATCGCTGAATATTTACGTATTCACAGTTTTAAGAGAAACCTTATGTAAGGCAAATGACATCGTGGCAAAACTCTCTTAATAAAATATATTTCACAAACAATTATGAAATTTTACATTGGATGTTGAAAACGATCTCCGTGTGTCAAAACAAAAAAACTGCAAGAAAAGAAAAGAGCCTTCAAGATGAGAGCAGATACTATTCGTCATTTGTAATATGGTATTTGTGACCTAATAATATGGTATATATATATAGAAGGTTACATTAAATATGATTGATTAATATTGAACTGATACTAATAATAACCACTGAAGAATTGATCGAAATTAAATTTTTTTTTGTTCTGTGTAACTTATTTTTTATTTTATTTTTTTTTTATCATTATCAGGCATTTGGGATGAAACCGGAAAAAAGTTATATAAAAAGAGAAGGAAAAATTAAAATGAAAATCATTAAATCATGAAGTTGTAATATTAATTTAATAATAAAGTTCAGACTGTGAATCTTGAATGCTGATCAAGGCAGAACAAATCTCATCGTCAGAATGGTCGGCTGATTGACAAGAAAGAATCAAAAGGAACAAGCTGAAAAATATATATAAATACCTAACTGAGATAGGCTTTATTTATCTACTACTAATATAATATCTCTTCATCCACTCGACACAGCAAAGCGAAATTTGTTACCCTTTCTTATGTATTTTACAACGGACTTTTTTCATATATATTTTTAGTAAATAAATTTTGCCTTTAATTTGTTCCCATTTCTTTCCATTTTCCAAAGTTTCTCTCCTCAAAAACTAGATTAATTATTTTAATTTTCTTTCCTCTTCTTTCAAATTCAACATCCTAATTCCTTTTCCTTTCGCTCCAAACTTTCTGTTTATTTTGATTCTTATTTGAAAACTACTTCAAATTTTAATCTTTCCAAGTTTTTAATCTTTCCAAGTAGATTTTACTTTTATTTTCGGTTCGTTCAATCCTCGTAGTTTTGCATATACGTTGTTGATTAAATGGCAAAAGTATGCTTGATAAATGTTGAATACATTTACGTCTTTCAATCAATATTTAGGTTCATAATTGAGTATTAAATTTGAAAATGCATAAAAATAAATGCAATAAGGTATGAATAAAAATTTAATAAAGCAAATGAACTTTAAAAAAAAAAACAAAAAAAAAAACTGTATAATATTAACGCATATCCTTAATATTAAAATTAAAATTACAGAGTGATTGATTAAAAAATAATAAATAAATTGAAAATGTAGAAAATGGAAAAAATAATATTTTTATTTAGAAAATATTATTAATTATTTTGTTTATAAATTGAAATATTTTCTTGAATTTTAAATTCTTTTCACGTGACCAAACCATCTCAGTTGGTTTATTTCTATACATTCCAAAATTGATTCCACCCCAATAATTGAAAAAAAATAATATTAATTATTTAATATTGTTAATTATTGTTTATTGAAGGAAAACGTGATCCTATAAAACTTTTAGAAATTCAGATTTATATATTATATATATATATATATATATATATATATATATAATATATATATATATATATATATATATATATATATATATATATATATATATATATATATATATATAAATATATATATAACGAGTTTTTATAGAGTTGCCAAGAGAAGAAAGCAAGACTGCCTAATAATTTTTGGGGATAAAGTCAATAGAGAAACTTTCGATATTGTAGGTCATATTAGAGTGGAAAAAAAAAAAAAAAAAAAAAAAAAACAGGAAGAACATTTTAAAACATTATTCTGGTTGCTAAGTGCTGTGCTCTTACAAGCAAACTAATCCATCTGCCTCTCTTCGAATATTGGGAGCCTTTCACAAGTTCTTTTATTTAAAAGGAAGTAACAATAGCACATAATAGGTAACAGCTACCTAGAAAATTCCTCTCCTTTATTTATTTATTTTTATGGAGATAGAATACGTTAAAGTTTGATCGATGGACCGTAGGTTTCATTTTGAAAAACATATATAATATATATATATATATATATATATATATATATATATATAATATATATATATATATATATATATATATATATATATATATATATATATATAAAATACTTTCTTTTCTCATACATACCATATAACTACAATAACGAAGAATTCACAGATATATTACCGAAACCCCCACCCTCCACCCCATATATATATATATATATATATAATATATATATATATATATATATATATATATATATATTATATATATATATATATATATATATATATATATATATATTAATATATATATATATATATATATATATATATATATATATATATATATATATATATATATATATATATATATATATATATATATATAATATATATATATATATTATATATATATATATATATATATATATATATATATATATATATATATTATATATATTATATATATATATATATATATATATCCTCTGTGGGCAAAGGTTAGAGGCCTACCGATTTCTACCAGAGTTTGGGAAATACCGGAAATGTTGGCGTTCATGGCAGAGATGCCCCGATACACGGCTTTTAAAAATATGGAAGTCAAAGGAAGTTGAGAAAACCATTAAATGACGTGTGTTCCAGACTTTTACCAGAAGACTACATGTAAGACTGAGCATAGCGGTTAAGTCTGAGGTAGGAAAATTGGACTGAGAAAGAATAAGACTGTAGAAAGTCGTGTCGCACCAGCCCTTCTCAATCGGGGAATATGTGTGATGTGAGAGTTCAGAAATGCAGTGTCCGTTGTAAAAGCGGTAGTATAAGGAGAGTAACGCAACAATTCGACGGGCAGAAAGAGATTAGAGAGAGATAGGAAGAGCAAAAGAGTTTATAGACGAAAAGTCCTTGACTGAATCTTTTCGAAAATAGCTGTATGTGTGGATTCACCACAGATATGTAAGGCGTACTCCATATAGGGGGCGAACCACACTCATATAAAGAGTAAGCAACTGAGGTGGCGTGAAAAAAACTAAGGCTCCTCAGATTTCCCAACCTCTTAGAAGCTTGTTTATAAAGAGAAGTAATGTGATCCTTCCAAGAAAGATTACAAGTAAAAAAGACATATTGAAGACAGATGAAGATTTGAGTCGAGTGTTTTCGAAGATGTCATAGTTGTGTGGAAGATTGTGTTGAGTAGAAGATAGAGGAATTGAGTTTTTGATGCGTTGGAAAAGACCATGTTTTCTCTTCTCGAATTTAAAATACGAGAAAGATCAGAGGTCAGTTGCTCAAGGCCACCCTTCTTGCGTCAATTAACTGCTGTTGGAAGTGGAGTTTCAAAGTGAAAGTAGTAATGAAGGGCAGAGTCATCAGCAAGAGAGTGGATAGATGATGAATTAATAGTGAGAAGATCATTAATGAAAAGTAAAAAAAGTGTTGGGGATAGGACAGATCCCTGAGGAACAAAACTATTAATAGATTTGAAGGATGAACGGTGGTCGTTTACAACAGCTGCTATGGAACGACCAGAAAGAAAATTAGGGAGAAAGTCACAGTGAGAAGGATATATTCCGAAAGAGGGAAGTTTGGAAATCAAAGCTTTGTGCCAGACTCTATCGAATGCTTCCAATATGCCTAGCAAAACAGCGAAAGATTCGCCGAAGAAAGGAGGAACAAGAGTCTGGAGGAAGGGAAAGATCACCAGCAGAACGTTCATTATGAAACCCATACTGGAGATCAGAGATAAGATTAGAAGAATTGAGGTTTCCAAATCTTCTTGTTGAGGATAGATTCGAAAACTTTAGAAAGAACGGAGATTATAGAAATAGGGCGGTAGTTATAGAGTTGAGAGGTGTCTCACTTCTTCGGCACAGGCTGAATGAGTGCACGTTTCCAACAAGAAGGGAAAGTCGAAGGAGAGACTGACGAAATAAAAAAAATTTTTTCACTGTCCGAGCCGTATTCAATGATATATAGATATACATATATAGATATACATATATATAAATATATAGATATACATATATATATAAAGAGTTAAATACAGTAATATTCTCATCCTTGTGCTGTGCACAGTTGTGAACTATCACCAGATATGCTGCAGCTGACTTCAACGCATAATCTGAAGGATAATGTTTTTTATCTTTATCTTCATCCGTTCCCAGGATAGAGCCTGTTACTAGAGGACAGAATAGCGTTCCTTCCTTCAAGAATCCTATATTTCCAGCAATTACTGAATTGATGACATCTGGTGTTTTCCCAAGGAGTCCACTGAATCATCCACCTCTTTCTAGGTGTTGCCTAAGAGTAAATTAGCTTTTGATGTCGGTTCTTGAGTTTTGCAAGCAATTTTTGAGTTTCAAGCAGCTTTTTTGCTAGGCCTGTCATGCCCTTTTTTGATCTCCATTTGCGAAACTTTTTAATTTAAAATTCAATAGGGAAGCAAACATGGGAGAAGAGTTTCCTTAACCTTACAATGTGGCAAAAATCTTCATGTAGTTCGACTTTTTAAGAAATTATACTTTGCTAGTTTGTTTACCATATACTGTATATATATATATATATATATATATATATATATATATATATATATATATATATATATATATATATATATATATATATATATATATATATATATATATATATATATATATATATATATATATATATATATGTACTGTAATGATTTAAAATATTGAAAGAATTTTATTGAAGGGAACTATTAAGGCAAACAATTACCGTTTTTCTCTTTGTGGTCATAAGAATATTTTGAAAAATAATGTGTTTGATCGATTTTTAGGCAAATTACTTTCGAAGGGAACAATAGGAAGAAATACAATGAAAAAAATTAATAGGCATTTTCTTTGGAATTCATTATTTTTTCTAATGAACGATTGTTACGAATTTTATATAAAATGAATGCCAGATGTCACTTTAAGACATAACGAGACAAGCTTGTTGATACGTGTATATGTAGAGGCGGACAGCGCTGGTAAGTAGATCCTTAATAAGACTTTCATTATTCTTTATACAATAATAAGATTAAAATATTTTGGCTCCAATCTCTATATTTTTTATTTTTATTAATTTATTTTTTATAAAGAATGATTGGCACTAGTAAAAATATTATACATAAAATTATTATACATATGATTTATTTATTTATTTTTTTTCAATATTATATATCAGAACAAAAATTCCGTGTGTTCTTTTATTTTTATTCTTATCTAATTTTGTTACGTGATAAACAACTGATTTTCAAAATTATTAGATTTCAATTTTGATTTATATCCATGAAGTGCAATAGTGCGACCATTATTGTAATTAATTTTCAAGCGAAAGAGGTAACTAAAATAAAAAACTTTATTCTCTAAGAGTTATTCTGAGTTACATGCAACTGGACTCACTTTGGCTGAGGGAAAAAATGAAAGTTGAACGCATGAATGAATAAAAAAAAAGTGATTTGGAGATTTGTTGGCGTTCATTAACAAGAAAATCAACAACTCCCATTTTGCAACAGCAGAGTGCTACTAAAATATTCAAGCTTCTTATATTTCATTCGAAGTTGAGTGACAGGTAAAATAAAACAATGGTAGAATTATTAAACATTAGATAATAATAATAATAATAATAATAATAATAAAAAAATAATAATAATTATGATAAGAATAATAATAATTATAATAAGAATAATAATAATAAAAATAAAAAAAATTATAGTAATTATAATAATAAAATTGCTATATATTAAAGAAATAATTAATTCAGTAATACACCAAATATCTTTTTCAGGAATTGTAAATTTGAAAAATATAATAATATTTATGGTAATTAATAATTAATACTGATAATAATAATAATAATAATAATAATAATCTTTAGTCTTTACTCATTTTTCAGTTACAAAATTTATACAACAAAAATCGTATACTTTATATGTATTAATGCAAAACAGAAATGGGCTTCTGGGGAAACGAATTCATCCTTTGAGCTGATTAAATTTATACACAATAATAATAATAATAATAATAATAATAATAATAATAATAATAATAATAATAATAATAATAATAATAATAATAATAATAATAATAATAATAATAATAATAATAATAATAATAATAATAATAATAATAAAATAATAATAATAATCATAATAATAATAATAATAATAATAATAATAATAATAATAATAATAATAATAATAATAATAATAATAATAATAATAATAAACAATCTTAATTAAAATAATATTTTCCATTAAGAAACAAATATAGGATACTTAAAATTTTATAATACATTATACATTAAAGTCATAATCTTAACTTAATCTATTTATTAAATAATAACAATAATAATGATAATAATAATAATAATAATAATAATAATAATAATAATAATAATAATAATAATAAAAATAATAATAATGACGATAACAATAATCATATATATATTAAAATAAAAGTTAGCTAATAGTTATCACCATAATAAATATAATAGCAAAATAATAATTATAATATTAATAATGATAATATAGTAATAATATAATAATAGTAAATAATAATAATATGTATTAATAATATGATAACAATTAAAATACTTAAATAACTGTAAGCTAATAGTTTTCCCAATAATAAAGATGTTAAATAACGACAATAATAATAATAATAATAATAATAATAATAATAATAATAATAATAATAATAATAATAATAATAATGATATAATAGTAATAATGAAAATAATAACAACAACAATAACAATAATAATAATAATAATAATGACAGCAATAATAATAATAATAATAACAACAACTGACAATAACAATATCAATAATAATTATAATAAAATAAAAATGACAATATTTATATAATAATAATAATAATAATAATAATAATAATAATAATAATAATAATAATAATAATAATAATAATATAATCAAACAAAGAAAGTTTTGTATTACTTTTTAGAATTATTCTCATCAAATATTAATGTTTCAATTGTTTCTATCAATAAGAATATTCACCAATATATATATATATATATATATATATATATATATATATATATATATATATATATATATATATATATATATATATATATATATATATATATATATATATATATATATATATATATATATATATATATATATATATATTTATCAAAATTCTCGCGATATTTAATAGATGTAAAGAATTGAAAAGATTTATGAAACTGGAAGACAAAGAAACACATTCCTTCTGGGATTCGAACCAGTTTCCACTTCGTATATATGAATGACTCGAATAAACCGATCATTTCACAAGACCTTCCCGGAGTCCTAAAAAGAATTATTTTCAAATCTAGCTTTTAAGCTAGATTATGTACTAATTACACACACACATACGCACGCACGCACACGCACACACACACACACACACACACACACACACACACACACACACACACACACACATCACACACACACACATATATATATATATATATATATATATATATATATATATATATATATATATATATATATATATATATATATATATATATATATATATATATAGGTATCAGGAGGAACTTACCAAACTATATAGATATACATTTATATAAATATAAATCTATTTATCTATCTATATAATAGATAGATAGATAGATAGATAGATAGATAGATAGATAGATAGATAGATAGATAGATAGATAGATAGATAGATAAATAGATAAATAGATAGATAGATAGATAGATAGATAGATAGATAGTATGTGTGTGTGACTGTGTCTGTATGTTTGTTTGAAATTTGACAAGTTTTCGAAGTTTTTAATTAAAAGAATGAGTCAAGACAAAATGGCAAATTAAATAAAAGTTAAAATTTGGCTGTTAAAATTTTTCGATTTTGAGAATAGTGGTTAGAAAGAAACGATTTCTAAAGGATAATGAAATTTAATTAACGAGAAATTGAACGCGAACTGTTGCAGAACATGTTAGTACACACCTAAGCGAACTGCAGAGCGAGCATTTTGATAAGCCCGCAGATCAGCTACTTTACAGTCCTGACAATATAACATATATTGGGTTGATCTCTATGAGGTAAGCGTTCGCATTGATATGCCTTTAAGGTAACCTAAACAATCAACTTGAGAGTGGATTTGTTCTCGTGGTCATTTATGCTGACCTCTCATCAGCTAAGTTCGGCAGAATTGTTCGTACTTTCGTGTGTTTTTTTAACTCTTCAAACATGTTTGGTTGATCTCTTTTGCGACTGAATTCGTTTAACTTGGGAGATTTCTTTGGTTTGGAGCATCTTTAACTTAATGCAAGCAATTTCCATATCTTCTTCGTGAAACCGTTTTGCAAGATGAAACACTTTTCATGGAAAGCAATAAAACGATCTTCAATATACAAAATTTTAGTTTCACAACTCAATATATTTTATTTAAATGGCAATACTTAAAGAATGCTGAAACAATGCAACCAGGATAAATTGAAATATCAAATTTTTTTTTAATAGATTTTTAGAATATAATTTTAATTTTTTACGATTTAATTTTTTTTTTTTTTTTTTTTTTTTATTTTTATATTTTATTTAAAAAATAAAAAATAAATAAATGAAAAAAATCTTGAGATAATAGTAAAAAATAGAACAACTACAGCTTCTTAAGTTGACTTAGTTTCAACACACAACTTCACAAAGAATCTTAGACCATTCAGAAATTATAAAGTAAAAAAAAAATTTAAAATTCTTTTACAATTAAAAATATTTAAATTAAATTTATCATATTAGTCATTAGAAGTTAATAGATTACAGCAATCGATGTCCAAGACAAGGATAGTGTCTTTTGCTAATAATAATACTAATAATAATAATAATAATAATAATAATAATAATAATAATAATAATAATACTTGCTAATTGCATTCTTATTAAAGCTTTTTTTTAATAGTTTGCCACCACTCACGGGCAGAATTATTCTCATTAATTAATTAATAATTAATTAATAATTAATTAAAGTTTTAATTTAATAATTCTTATTAATCGAAGCTTTATTTCTTCCTCATTCATATTTATACATTATAAATACAGTATTAAATCATGAGATTATTTTGGCATTAATTTATTCAAAACTAACCCATTAATAATAAAGAAATATAGAATATATCTTTCATATTTATATGACAATTTTTTTATAATACGAATTTTTTTTTCATATGAATAAATCAAATGAAATTAACTTTATTATTATTAAAATTATTATTATTATCATTTATTATTATTATTATTATTATTATTATTATTATTATTATTATTATTATTATTATTATTATTATACACGATAAAGTACACGATATTTGTATTTGTAAATTTGTAACTGAAAAAATGAATAAAGATTAGAAAGTGATTAGCTTCATTATCCATACATACTGTTAACCACAGGGATTAAGCCTTGAAGCAGCCATTGTGGGTACTATTTTATTATCCTTGAAATTTATACAAGTAATATGAGAAATTATCATATGATTATTATTATTATTATTATTATTATTATTATTATTATTATTATTATTATTATTATTATCATTATTATTAATATTAATATTAATATTATATTATTATTATTATTATTATTATTATTATTATTATTATTATTATTATTATTACCTTTGAGCTCAAAGGATGAATTTGCCCCCCCCCCCCCAAGAAGCCTATGTCAGCTTTTTGTATCAATTCATATTAAGTATACGATGATTTGTTGTTTTGAAATTTGTAACTAAGAAAAGGAATAAAGATTAAAGATTACCAATATTTCTAAAAACTCCTATCAAAATTTGACATTTTATTGTTAGTACAAGTTTTGTTATTATTATTATTATTATTATTATTATTATTATTATTATTATTATTATTATTATTATTATTATTATTGATTGTCGTTTTGTATGCGTCATATCAATATTTTATTTGCAATTAAAATAAATTGAAAAGTTATATACCTGTTTAACTTTAAGGCTCAATGGAAACAAATGTGTATTCCCTTAAAAGTCCTTCTTCAGAGGATTGGATAATTACCATATTTTTATTGTATTTAGTAGTTTAGGACAGACTGTAATATTGGAAACTTGTAAATGTACTGTTACTAGGCCAATGCACAAGGCCCCGGCAACTATGGGTTCTTCGTGTGAAAAGTCAACGTAATTGAGGGATAATTAATCAGACAAATATTATTTACATTTTTAATCCCAAATATAACTGATTCTCGCAAATCAATGTATAATCAGTTTAACTTTAAAACAAAAAAATTAGCCATTACAATATATACTATACACAAATTATCACAAATTCAGTTCAATTTTCTTCACTACGTGAAGAGCACAAAAGCGCTTTCCTGTCCGTTGTTCGTCATCTGCGAAATCCAACCCGTCACAACAGCATCCGGTACAGTACTCTTCTGAAACAGGTTGATTCCGTGGTCAATACCGTCTGAACCATTCACCGACTTTTCTCATTGGATCACCCACTGTTCGAGATCTACATTGTTGAATCTGAAGATATAGATCTGGATGGATGCCCTGATCTCTGCACTCACATAAAACTTATTATGTTAATTATAAAACCCAGTAAGTCGACAACGATAATATAATCATAGTAATCTAATCGCACAATAGTGTCCATAACTTAAACTAAACTAGTCTTCACAGGATTCTTAAATTATACATTTAAAGAAAGCAAAAAGGACGGAATAAAATCACTTTACAATTTTATAATTTACTTCCCTTTCCAATAATTCCATGAAACTAGTCACTTCACTAAACTTTTCTAAACTCCATTCTACACTAGAAAACATCCGAATGTTACCAAGAATGTTCTACTAAAGTAACAACCCCTCTCTCTCTCTCTCTCTCTCTCTCTCTCTCTCTCTCTCTCTTTCTCTCTACATTTATTTAGTTGGTAGTCTATTTTACAGAACTATCCTCTTACAGTACTTTCTTCTGAATAAACTGTGGAAATTGAAATTATTATTATTATTATTATTATTATTATTATTATTATTATTATTATTATTATTATTATTATTAGGAAAATGCAAAGGAAAGAGTTAGAGATGGTGAAAATAAGTGGTTATTGGGGGAATAATCTGTTTTAAGGGTAGTTAGATTGAGAGAGTCACGAGCCTGTCTTAAACCAAAGCTAAGGTAGTGTTCACCCAACAGTCTCAATCAACCTTTAGAAAGAAAAAGAAAATATGATATATAGGTATACGATATATGCTGATTAAAAGGTAGTAATTTTTTTATTAAAATAAAAATTTGTGGGACTTGACACTTGTAATTTTACATTGTTAATTTGATCTTTTCATCCTATTAAGTTCGTATTTTTCTATATGCTATTTTAAAATGCGATACTGAGAATAAATTACCTTGTTACACAGATTAAAAATCTTTTTTTAAAATTCGGTGATAATATTTTATCAATTTTATTGTCTAAAATTTTTTAAAAATAGAATTATAATTATATATATATATATATATATATATATATATATATATATATATATATATATATATATATATATATATATATATATATATATATATATATATATATATATATATATATATATATATATATATATATATATATATATATATATATATATATATATATATATATATATATATATATATATATAAACTATGAGTATATGTTGTTGAAAGAGCGAAAGAGTTTATAACTTCAGCCGCTACTGTGGTATAAGACCTATTTTCTCGATCTCCCCAAGCAAATCCTAAAAAAAATCTCCAAGAAATCTTATCCTTATAGAATAGAGTAGGGCTCGTAATTTAAAAAAAAATGCTTTAGGGCATTTTACATTATATTATATTATATTATATTATATTACATTATATTATATTATATAGCTTGCTGAAAGAGGTTCAAATCCTGAGCCAAAAACACTATGATTAGAAGCATTTCGATTATTCTGTTTTATTGTTTTGCACCAAAGGACTACAATTATCAGTTTCGACACATACGACCTTTTGCAGCATCAATAACAATATACGAGTATTATTGTAAAAATAAGGGCAGTAGCTGATTTCGAATACCCATTTTTCCTAACAATTTATAAAAAAGAAAATGAAAATCGAAAAAAAAAATAAAATTGTTAATGAGCCTCCATTATTTGCCAGCTATTGGAAACAATAGAGTCCAATTAGTGTAATTATAATACTAACTTTTTTAATTTTCTTTTATAGGGAATATTTTTTTTTCAACGGAGCTTTTCCTATCGTTAATGCATTCATATAATAATAATAATAATAATAATAATAATAATAATAATAATAATAATAATAATAATAATAATAATAATAATAATAATAATAATAATAATAATAACAATAATAATAATAATAATAATAATAATAATAATAATAATAATAATAATAATAATAATAATAATAATAATAATAATAATAATAATAATAATAATAATAATAATAATAATAATAATAATAATAATAATAATAATAATAATAATAATAATAGTCTCTTTTTCTTAGTAGTAGTAGTAGGTAGTAGATGTAGAAGTAGTAGTGGTAGTTGTATAAGAACTATAACTGTCACTAAGAAGCCATGTCATTCTTTAAGGGCAATAAGAGTGCACTCTTCTCAGTCCTATTCGATAATACTAAATCAAACAATTTCTATTTCGCTACACGAAACTGTTGAAAATAGATTAATTTTCAGCCAATCATAATTGAGGGAAGAAATTTTCTTCCCTTTTGATTGGCTGGCAATTTCGTCTTAAGGAGATGCATTGAGGAGAGAAAAAAGTGGAGGCTCTTAAGAAGCAGCCACTCGGATATAATTAGCTCTGGCGGTTGGAACTGAAATTTGGGATTGGATTTTCTTTCCAGAATATGCAGCCGTGTGAACCATTAAAATCGCATGTACACTTTCTGCTTTTGTACACGAAACCTAATATTCGGGAAAGTATAAATTTACATGTTAAACAATTGAATTCTCTCTCATCTATATATATATATATATATATATATATATATATATATATATATATATATATATATATATATATATATATATATATATATATATATATATATATATATATATATATATATATATATATATATATATATATATATATATGAGTTTTCTCTAAAGACGTGACATGTGTTTCTTATTATTAAGAAGGCTTATAATCCTCATAGGTGTTCCATCTGTGGTTTCAAAACTTGTGCGCTCGCTCCTGTACAAGATTTTGGAAATATTTGCCCATGTCAGCTCAAAGTGTACTTTTTTTCCTTTGAAGTCCCGTCCTCGTTCAGCTAATTCAGAAAAAAAATGAGAACTCATCTCAACCATTCTGCTAATTTGCTTTTTTTTCTTAATCTTTTTCTTCCAAAAAATGTTTTCAATCCCAATTACTCTAATTTTAACGGAGAAAGTTATTCCTAAAGATCTCTTTTCACATCTCGATGACACTTGGTTCTCTGTCTTCTGGGTTTCTATCAACCTTTTTTTGTAATGATGTACAGAACATATCAATATCTTTTGTTGGACTGAAATTCTACCTTTAAATTCTAGTTTTCAAATGTCCTTCAGTATTTTTCTGTCTTCTCTATTATTCGAATCAAATTTCTTTTTGAGTTGCTCTTTGGTTATTTTTGCAGATCGCTACTCTTCATTATTCTTAATAGTGATAACAATTGTTTTTGTTCGATTTAAATCTTTTTCTGCTCTTCATAGAGCTCTGTTCATATAAGTGAATCTCTGCTGAGCGGAAGCCGCGCTGCAGCCACAACAATTCGTATGGAATATTCAATTAAATCTGTCGATCTCCTGGCAGCGGAAAGTTTGCAGACGCGTGAAGTTTTCGCAAACCTTTCTTATCTCAAATGGCGTAATGGATTCATCACGTTTTCCGCATTTTTTTTTTGACTTTTTAAAAAATAAAAAATAAAAAAATAAATAAATAAATAAATAAAAAACTAAACAATAAATACCAAAACAAACAAACGTAAAAAAAGGAAAAAATAGCTGTGGTAGTTAAGCTATTTATTAGTAAGATACACACACATACACACACATACACACACACATATATATATATATATATATATATATATATATATATATATATATATATATATATATATATATATATATATATATATATATATATATATATATATATATATATATATATATATATATATATATATATATATATTAATATATATTATAATATAAAAAAAATTGTCTGATGATATTTCAAAAGGATTCTCATTATTTGCCGGAAACTGAGAAAAAGAAAATTTTTTATATTATTTTTTTTTTTTTAGCTTTCTCAAAAAATATTTTATAAATAAATTTTAAAAAAAAAAAAAAAAAAAAAAAAAAAAAAAAATATATATATATATATATATATATATATATATATATATATATATATATATATATATATATATATATATATATATATATATATATATATAAAGAGAGAGTGATAGAGGGGGGGGGGGTTGTATGGGTTTAAAAATGTGAAAACATTAGATAGCGAGTTTTCCGACTGTATCAAATTTCATGCATGAAATATATATATATATATATATATATATATATATATATATATATATATATATATATATATATATATATATATATATATATATATATATATATATATATATATATTAAGAGAAAGAAACATATGCTTAAATTCATATTTATAATTTGAAATGAGAAACTGATAAACATTAAAAAATATAATTAATAATTGGTTATACATGAATAAAGGAGAGTGAATATTAATTTTAAGACAGATCAAGTTGCATAAATATTTCTTTTCCTCTGTCAATAAACGGTAAACTTATCTTCTGCCTTTCTTTTTTCTCTCCGAGAATATACTCAATAAATTGGAAACTTATCAGCAATCTACATTAGCTTGTTGCAAAACACAAATGGTGTTTTGCATAATAATATATATATATATATATATATATATATATATATATATATATATATATAATATATATATATATATATACTATATATATATATATATATATATATATATATATATATATATATATATATATATATATATATATATATATATATATATATATATATATATATATATATATATATATATATATATATATATATATATATATATAATATATATATATATATATATATATATATATATATATATATATATATATATATATACATATATATATATATATATATATATATATATATATATATATATATATATATATATATATATATATATATATATATATATATATATATATATATATATATATATATATATATATATATATATATATATATATATATATATAATATATATATATATATATATATATATATATATATATATATATATATATATATATATATATATATATATATATATATATATATATATATATATATATATATATATATATATATATATATATATATATATATATATATATATATATATATATATATATATATATATATATATATATATATATATATATATGCATCCACAGACATAGTAACTGCGTAGACAAACACAAAAATCCACCTAAGCAGAGATAAATCAAAGCATATTAAAAACTCAAAGGCCAAAATTCTTGGGTGGACGGCCGTTGAAAGTACGTTAGTCAGAAGTCTGGAAAATAGAAAAAGAAAGTGTGTTTGAGATTTTACTTTTAGAGTACCTGTATTACTGACCAAAGAGGTTATGTTTGGAGTCAGAGAATTGGACAAAGAATTCTGTACAGAGAAAAAGTTGCTATAACGGCACCACAGAACAATTTGTCTCTTGCTAGTATGGTTAATGAAAAAAAACGTTATTTTTTCAAGAAAAATAGCGATGTAAAAAAACTTAAGAATATTAGGTACATGGGGAGATTTGAGTTATTTGTTTTCGAGATGTTGTGGAAGATTGCATTATGTAAAGAGATGAAGCAGTTGAATTTTTCTGATACTCTGAACAGGCATACTTTTGCTACCTAAATTAAAAGTATAAATAAATCAGAGGTTTGTAGCTCTGAACCCAGCAACTATGCTTTAGTTAGTTATACTGATTTTCGAAATAAAAATAATAATATAAGGTATAGTCATTGACATAAAAGAGGATACGGATAAAGTTAAATAAAAAAAAAATGTCCTTAATAAACAGAAGAAAGAAGGTTTGGGATGGAGCAGAAACTCGATGAAAAACATTTTTATCATGTATAGAAGATTGGAGGTGTGACCATCGATAACATCTGCAACTTTCGAGAAAGATAAATATGAAAATAAGTTAAGAAATCAAAAATTTTTCACAGACTACAAAAGAAAAATAATTATCCATTTGCTTAGTGCTAAAACAAAATATCAATCAATGAAGAGGAAAAATAATTGAGTATTTTATAAGGAAGACATATTGGCAGTTTAAGAGAAGATTACAAAAATTAAGGTGTTTCCAAAACTTCCAGTTTCGGATATATTAGAAGCCTTGGGAAGAATGGACGTTGAAGAAATGGGAAGGTTAAGATAAATCTCCATTTTCAGCACACTTTACATAGATAATATAGATGTGCACTTACAGTATGAATAAAGGATAATTTTAATGTTCAAAGAACAATTAGTTTACTAAGTCAAGGTGCAAGCAGAACATAAATAGCTAAAACCGCAAGAGAGAGATCAGCAACCATGACTAGACACCTTTCTTAATTAACATTAAGCTTAGAAACATTTTTAGAGCAAATTGCAATGCTAAGTGTATCTCAGCTAAAGGAAAGTGAAGTAGGAATACTACAGGAATAGCATAAGATTAGTTATTGGAAAAAGATTGAGCAATAATTTCAGTTTTACCTGAAACAT